>VONZ01002204.1:0-62389 GCA_012976165.1 Labeo catla
TGTTGTCTACAGAGCAGAAGCAGCTGATTGTGACGCATCCATTAATTATTTTACTGTGACTGTAAATGAAGAGAAGCTGCTCTTATTCTTTCTAGAATCGAGTCTCAGTTTCCACAGTAAATATAAAGACTGGTAAACACACACAGACTGTTTTCTGTAGAGCACAAACAAGACACTTGAGCACAAACTAAACAACAACAACAACACAACTGACCGTCTGTGTGTCCATTAATATATTATCAGCATCTTTGAGCCTCAATGACTCTGAAACTAAAAAATACAAACCAGAAAAAACTAAACCTAAAAACTCTAAAAATTAGAAAGAACCAAAACATTTCATGAATTAATTATTGATTATACTTCAGTAATTATTTTATATTTATATTTTGCTGGGGCTGAATTACTCATTAGTTTTAATTCATTTATTTTCATTTGACATATTTATTACATGTAATGTGTTTGGTAATCCACAGTCAGCTCACACTGGTACAATGTAAGCGATCAGCAGCAGTCCTGGACACACAGATGTGTTTAAGCAATTGATAGGCTTTTTACTTGATTACTTGATTTTGTTTAATAAAAATCTTAAATTTGATTTTGTGGAAACTAATTTGTGTGTTGTAGAAATCTTGTTATAGTAAAGTAGAAAAATTTGTGTAAAAAAGTCTTAATATTTTTGCTCTGTGATCAATCAAATGGAGTGTTGGTTTGATTTTAATATTATGTAACCAGAGTAGGTCACAGAACTGTAGAGCGCAAATGTGTTGCCTTTGGAAGATGGTTACCCAAAGAACCATAGTCCTTTATTAACAGGCCTGGACATTTGCTAATGTATTCTATGATTCACCTTTTCATAAGTTTGCTGATCAGTGATCTTTTCATTTGTTTTGTTTCATGTTATGTTAAATGCAAACACCTTCACATTACATAGACATTTATTCTGTGATTTTTTTTTTTTTAGGTTTCTGTTTGAGTAGATTATTTTTTAATGTTAATTACAAATTCAGGATGTTTTTATTATTATTCACTGATTCCACTATGATCGTACAACAGTGTGCAGTTGTAAAAATATTATAAATTAGATTAAATGGGTTTCTCAGTATGACCATATCACACATTTAGCAGCAGGACTTTCCTCTTTTATACATGTTTCTGTTTCTTTGTTTGTTTCTTTGTTTTAAATCAGTGTCGTTGTTGTAGTTGTTCTTAAGAATTTCAGCAGCATCTCATGTCATTTCTTTTAATAAATAACTTTTGGATGTCAGATGTTATTAATGCTGTGATTTCAACACAGACAAATTCCATGTTTAAATTATAATCATATGTATCTATTCTATTACTTTGATTTATATAATCTGTTAATATCTACCAATGAGTTTAGTCCAATTGCCCCTTCATAACTGCTTATGTTTATGAGGATGCCTAGATTTTTTTTTTTCTTTATGCTTAATCTAGTTGTATATTATATAGGAGGAATGGTCAGTGTGATATTTTTCTCCTTTCTTTTAGGTGTTCACACATTTCAGTTTATGTACGGTTGTGAGTTGGATGATGATGGAACCAAACAAGGGTATATGCAATATGGCTATGATGGAAAGGATTTCATCAGCTATGATACAAGAAGCTATGCATATACTGCTGCTAGTCCCCAAGCTGTCATTACCAAGAACAAATGGGAGCAAACTACTGCAGATGCAGAGTCTAGAAAAGCATACCTGGACAATCAGTGCATTGAGTGGCTGAATAAATATGTGAGCTATGGCAAGGACACTCTGGAAAGAAAAGGTATGAATATGATGTTAATGTTAACTGAATTAATATTTGATGTTAACTGTTAACCTTATGCACCTGTCAAGAGAATCCACTTAATAGTAAACTCATAAGTATAAGATTTGAAAAGAGTATGTCATTTAGGGGTTTATACACAAAGTGACAGTATTTACATTAGTGAATTCCATGCACTTATCTGTAGGGGGCCCCAAAGTCACAAATACACAAAAACTATTTAGAGTTGCTTTAAAAGTTCGCTCAGAGTGGTAAACACCTTAAGAGAGCACATACTAGATAGTTGTGCTCTCTGGCCCCTCTTTCTTTGATGTGAAAATCTTCTCTTTTCTTCTTCTCTTCTCATTTAATATTTGTGTACAGGGATTGTATTGTTTTTTTTTTTTGACAATGCCAGTTTGTACTGTAAATTATTCTCTCTCTCTCTTCAGTCTCTCCTCAGGTATCTCTGTTGCAGAAGAATCCCTCGTCTCCAGTCGCATGTCATGCTACAGGTTTTTACCCCAAAGAAGTAACAATCTCCTGGCAAAAAAACAAACAAGATCATGATGAGGATGTTAATCTTGGTGAACTTATTATCAATGAGGACGGAACCTTTCAGAAGACCAGCATACTCAGTGTTGAACCTGATGAGTGGAAGAAGAATGTGTATGAATGTGTGGTGGAACACAAGAGCAGAACCATCAGGAGCATCCTGACAGAGGACAAGATCAGAACTAACTATGGTAAGAGCGAATACCTTGATGAGTAGATCATTAAACTCAAGAAATGTTAATGTAAATAATTTGCTATTGTCAGTATCTGAATAGACAGTACTGTACTGTCAGAATCTTTAATAACAGGATGTTTTTATTTGATCAGAATCTTCAGCTTCTGTTCCCATCGGCATTATTGTTGGTGCTCTTGCTGCTGTCCTCCTGTTGGTGCTCATTGGTGTTGTTGTGTTTAAGGTCTATCAGAAAAAGAAAGGTGAGGCAGAGACTCAGATATTATCGCCATTGATAACATTGTATGTTTTACACATTTGTGTGCTGGTCTGATGAGTGAAGTGATTGAACTAATATTTTACTTCTCTGTATTTCTGATTTTT
This sequence comes from Labeo catla, assembly GCA_012976165.1. Taxonomy (NCBI): domain Eukaryota; kingdom Metazoa; phylum Chordata; class Actinopteri; order Cypriniformes; family Cyprinidae; genus Labeo; species Labeo catla. Next base: position 2,876 of record VONZ01002204.1, read on the forward strand.
AAGGCTTCAAACCTGTCAATGGTAAGTCCTTCATAATCTCGGTTTGATATTTATTAATAACAGATGGGCTCTGCCATTGGGGATGACATGTTTAATAGAATGTTTTTATCTCTAAAAAATTTGGTAATGTATATTTACATAAAATAATAAATAAGAAATTGTATAATTGTGTGTAGCTATATTGTCATGACAATTGTAATTGTTGTAATTTGCTTTCTGTTGTAGCCTCTGATGATGGTTCAAATAGCTCAGCTCATTCAGATGCAAAAGCATAAAGATGTAAGTGTTTTATTATTATTATTATTATTCATTAGTGCAACTTTTTCAGTCATGTGAAATTAATTAAATGTAATATGTTTCTGCCATTTTAGGAGACCAGATGAGTGTGAGAAGTTAAAAAATGATGCTTATCCTGCTGTTCGTCTTGCTTACAACACAAATACACACTTTCTGTCTCACACAGGATCATAGATTTCAGTAATGTGATTGATCTATAATATGGTTTTATGGTTCTACATTAATTGCACCTGCAAAGTAAACTTTTGTTTCTTCATCATTTGTTTTTCAGTAGTTGTATGAACTTGTTAATTTTAATATGATGTGTTGATCTCAGAACTTTATTTACAATAGTACATATTTCTCTTTGGTAACAAAAAGAAACAAAGAATACAACTGATTGATTTGCAAGTCTGATTAATTTGTAGGATTTGTCATGTCAGTACTGTCTGTGAAAAAAAACACCGGATTGTGTTTATATTCAGTGTAAGCAACCAGGCAGATCAGTCTGTATCTCAATCTAAGAATATCAATCTCTATGTTTATGTGATGTTTCTAAAGTGGGAGATAGAATATGAAATAAATCAGGGAATGCTAACAAGTCATGGAAACTATGAAACTGTTTATCTTCTGCAAAACGTAAAATAATGTTAAATGAACTTTGAAATAGTCCAGATTGGGTGAATTGTGGATTTGGGCTGTTCCATCAATAAAATTAAACAACCAATATGTAGGCTTCATATTTTATTCATTGCATGGAATTATTGGGCTTTTTCTGTTTGTATGCTTCTTTTTGTTTTATGATTTAGATGACAAGCTGTACTACAGAATAATATTGATTTTTGTAATGTTTAAGATAAAATGCTATTATACCTTTACATGAACATCTGTACAGTACAGTAAACCATAGATATTTTCCTTTGTTTGATGCTTCTAAACCTAAATTAAGTTACATGAATGTTTTTGTATATTGGTTACCTTTAAACATAGTAATGATACTTTGATTCTTTAAAAATAAACAAACCTCACAAAAAGGAGCAAGTGGTGTATGTCTATCTTTCAGAATACTCTCTTACCAAAATTGCAGAGTCTAAATTTCATCAGAATTGGTTAATTAACTTTTTGTAAGGGTGGTTTCCCTACAGTGGTTCAGGCTGTCGAATTGTCGAATGACTAAAGAAACATTATCAGCACGATAGTATAAAACACTACATTTCTTGTCTGTTACCACCCACTGCCACTTTTACTAGTGACAGAAATAAGTACAATTAGAATAGCTAAATATGTGGGAGAGCATTGCTGTTGAGTGACTTTATTGTAATCCAATAGGTACCGCTTCAAAGTTAATGTTGAATCAAGACTAGTTAGCACATAATGTATAACTGAAATGTTTTAATAATACTTTGTTATGGTTACACTTTAATTTGTTACAAAATAGAAAATTCAATATAATACAAAACTCCTAAAGTTATATGAAATATTAATCAGAATCATAGTTACTTTATTTACTGCTGCAGTACTTTATTCACTACTTTATTCTTTGTGGTAGAATGTATACAATTTTGCAGTAGAAGAGCAAGTGAAATGTAGTCATATATTCACACTGAACATAAAACAAAATAACCAATCGTTTTGCGAGATATAACCCTTATTCCTTGGCTGGGATCGACTAGAGTCCTTTAAAGCTGCATTATACTGCATTTTGAAAGTTCAGATTCGCGGGCACCATTAAAGTCCATTATATGGAGATAATTCTCAAAATGATTTCCTCAAAAAGCATAATTTCTTTATGACTGAAGAAAAAAAAATATGAACATCTTGGATGACAAGGGGGTAAATAAATTATATGTACATTTTTGTTCTGGAAGTGAACTTCTCCATTAATGGTGATGGTGACACGCTGGAAACAGGGAGAGCCACCAACACAACCTCAAATTCCACCTTATATTTAGGCCAGAGCGTCCCTACTAAACCGGCTGCAGTGTAACCGCAGAGCTCAACCTGTGGAGAAAAGAATTAACCAAATCAATACAAAGAAAAACATATACACAAAACCCTCAAATAAGAACAAGAAGACTTTGATGGTAACATAAAGAACTATGACTTTCAACATCATTCCCTCAGAAAGTTGATATTATATCAGTCAGAAACATTTGATTGACATGGATGCAGTGGAATTTGTATCTTGCAGTGAAATGGCAGGTGTAGTGCAGATACACTGCAGTGGAATGCAGATCACACTGACCATGAGACAGATGTTCAGCAAAAAAATCTTATGTACTTTGCAATATCTATATGGTATCATGTAAACCACTGGTTCTCAACTCCTGTCCTCGGGGCCCACTGCTCTGCACATTTTGTATGTTTCTGAATCTGACACACTCAGTTCTGTAAAAAACTATAGTCTGCCTTGACCCAGATTCCGCTCCACAATATATGTTTAATCATGTTCATTTCCCAAAATGGCTTAATTATTACAGAGAAGAAGAAAGTCAACAGTTATGTTGTTTCTAGACCATTTGGGATGATTACATCCTGAGCAAATGGTGACCCACTGTAGCATGGAAGCGGGTGTGGGACACTGAGAACCATCTCAGACAAAGAGGTGTTAGAACATGATTAACATACAGACCACAGCTGTTATGAAAGGAGCAACTTCATTTACATTAAGGGTAGTAAACTCTAACTGTATAAAAGGTTTGAGCTAAGGATGTTCTGGGTTCATTCCGACTCCGTTGAACCCAAGGTACAAAATGTACTTTGCCACTGCTATGCTGCAATAAACATCTTCATCAAGATCTTCTACGTCTTCTTCACTTTTTCTTACAGTTCAGTTCATGGATCTTTCTCCTAATGAGCTGATGATCTGAATCAGGTGTGTTAAATGAAGGAGACATACAAAATGTGCAGAGCAGTGGGCCCCGAGGAATGGAGTTGTAAACTACCGATGTAAACTGCATGCATATAAGTGAAAATTAAAAAAAAAATCTCTTCACCCTAAAGGGTAGATAAAATGTGATCACTATTAAAAAATATTTAATTTATCAACTTACCCAAACAGTAATCTATAAATGACAACAGTGAGTTGGTTCCAATTAAAGGAATAATTATAGACCCAGTAATTCCTATTTTTAAAGGGAAGGGAGACAATAAAAGTGATAGCCTGCTATAAAATTGAAAATGTGCAATTGTTACCTCAAAGAACTTACATGAATAACTGTTATATCTGGTGCCAAAACAGTACATTAACTATAGAGCAAACAATAAGAACGATGTAATTTTCTTAGTCAATATTCACCTTTGTTTTGTTGGATGATGTAAACTTGGATGACTCTCTTAATTGGGGAATTTTAGATTAAATTTTAATTAAATTTCATATAAAATGCAGAGTACAGTTCTCCAATTAAATATCTTCAGTCCACTCACGTATTCTTGCTCATAGTAAGTGTGAATGCAGGATTCAGATCAAATCAGACTTCTAGGCTCTGTCCTACAGAAAACCTGCCACCATGAATTCTGCATAGCAACTTCAGACTTTATATATATATATTTTGCTAAAGAATATCTCTTTGTTCTTTTAGTTAGTTTTGTTATAGATTACTTCATCAACATTTTGTGTATGACTGACTCTAATTATAATTCAGATGTCACAATTTTTTCATGTGTTTTAATCCTCTCACTCCAAACACACTGACACTACCTATGCCTGTGAGAAGAACAAAACCAGAAAGAAACAAGCAATGGTAAAAATGAGTAGTGGAACCCAAAAGGTCAGTACAGTAAATCACATCTATTTGTTTTCAGCTACTGAAGTAGGTTCATAATGATGATCAAACAAAACAGTTTATCCCCATTACTCATCACTTTCTTTATATATATACATATATATATACTACTGCTCAAAAGTTTGGGATCAGTATAATTTTTAAAGGTTTTTAAAGATGTTTATTTTGCTCATCAAGGCTGCATTTATTTGATCAAAAATACAAAAAAAAAAAAAAAATCTGTAATATTGTGAAATATTATTTCAATTTAAAATAACTGTTTTCTATGCGAATATATTTTAAAACGTATTTTATTTCTGTGAATTTTCAGCATCATTACTCCAGCCTTCAGTGTCACATGATTCTTAAGAAATCATTCTAATATGCTGATTTATTATTAATGTTGAAAACAGTTGTGCTGCTTAATATTTAGTTGGAACCTGTGATTTTATTTATTTTTTTCCCAGGATTTTTAACAAATAAAGAGTTAAAAAGTACAGCGTTTATTTAAAATAGAAATCTTTTGTAACAATATAAACTACAATCTAAAAGTCTGGGGTCATTAAATTTTTTATTCTTTATTTTTTGAAAGAAATTATTACATTTATTCACCAAGTATGTGTTAAATTGCTAAAAGGTCATAGCAAAGACTTATATTGTTAGAAAAGAATTATATTTAAAAAAAAAATGTAAGCAGCACAACTGTTTTCAACATTGATAATAACAGTAATTAATCAGCATATTAGAATATTCTAATATCAATTTGGGATTTTTAAAATAATTTGATTTTTAAAGAATCACGTGACACTAAAAAAATAAAGGCTGAAAAAATTCAGCTTTGTATCAGAGGAATAAATTATATTTTAAAATATATAAAACACCATTATTTTAAACTGTAATAATATTTTACAATATTACATTTATTATTTTTTCTGTATTTTTGATCAAGTAAATGGTCTATAGTCTAGACTATGTAGCCTCGTTGCCTAATTAATATTCATAAGCAGTGGAGGTCACACTGTTATCAAGTCATCAAGTCAGTTTTGCTACGAAATTTTGATTTTGTCTTTTGTTATGAGTTTGAAAATAATTACATTACATTAGCTGCATATTATTATTCTAATCGACCTCTGATTTGGGTTTTTGCAGTCTCTGAATTACAGCCAAGCACAGAAACGTTTACTGGGCCGAGATCACAAAAGTATAGGCTACTCTTCAAGGAATTCCCCACGATCTAAATGAAACAGAAACTAACATCGAGAGGAAAATGCGAAAGAGCCTAAAATGAGCTATACCTTGTCATCTCCGAAAAAGACACAATTTCTGCCTTTATTCTTTGCGTGTCTTTAAAAATAAATTAACGTCGCGTGATGGAGCTCAAATTGCAATATGCAAAAGCGCTGCTTGTGGACCTGGCGATAAGCAGTGTGCTACATTACAGCACAAACGCGTTTATAAAGAATAGCAGCCGTGTGTTTCTCCTGACACAGCTCTGGATCGTAGCTGGTGTGAAGTGGATTTGTCTCAGGTGTTTTCTTCTCGGCAGCTGGAAAGAGGCGACCGTGCGGCGCTGCGTGGCGGTGACATGCTTGATGTGTCCGGTTTATGAAAGCGGACTGATGCTCCTCCTGAACACACAGCCGGAAAACTGGAGCGGGTCTTTGTCTTGCCCTGGAAAAACTATTATTTCCACGGCTGCAACACTTACAGCGTGTTTGTTCTGGGAAGTAAGTTTTCCAAGCGCTAATAGCGCGACTACCGAAAGTTCAGAATGCGCGGAGAGGAAACAGAGAAACCGGGCGCTCTTCATGCGGGTGGTCCGGTACTCCAAACCCGATGCGCCCCTATTAAGTGGGGCGTTTGTGTTTCTGGCTCTGGCTGTCATATGTAAGTATGAATTAAAACAGCACTACGTAACTTTTTCTGTGTTCAAAATTGTATATAATCAGCAAGTACATCATGGATGCAGCTTCCAAACCGCGTATTTGCCTTATCCCGAATCACGCCTGGTCTGGTCGTCACCAATGCAGAGTAACACATACCTGCGTGAAACGCCATAGACACAAACTAAGAGAAGTAACTCTGTTTAGAATATTCTTCCGCGGGTTTATTAACCGCTAGAGCGCCAAAAGTTGCATAGTGGTGCTTTAAGTTCAATAATAGGTTTGTAATCTTTTCCTTGTATTTTAAAGGTGACATGTTTATTCCATTTTACACGGGAAAAGTCATAGACATCCTGGGAGAAGAGTACCAACCAAACAGCTTCATGTCAGCAATCTTTCTCATGGGTCTCCTGTCACTGGGCAGGTAGTCATTTTTTAGTTTAATGATTGTCTCAGAAACATGCAAGACTAAATGTGCTACCAAACATGGTGTATAAAATATAAATTAATTAATATGCATAAATATTCTCCTTGTTCATAGCTCCTTGTCCTCTGGGTTGCGTGGAGGTCTCTTCATGTGCACTCTTTCAAGACTGAACAAGAGAGTTCGCCTTATGCTCTTTAATGCTTTGGTCAAACAGGAGATAGGATTTTTTGAGGATAAAAGGACAGGTAGGACTAATTTGTTCAAGAAGTAAAGCTTTTATGCATCTAAGCTTTTAATTAATCAGTGACATCTGTCCAAAAGACCAACATTTCTTTGCATATTGTCTATTTTACTTGTAGCTTTTTCAGATTTTTTGTATCATGTCTTTTATGTGATTTTTTCTTTTCCTGTGTCAGGGGACTTGACATCACGTCTGTCTGTCGACACCAAACTAATGAGCCAATCAGTGGCGATGAACGTGAACATCCTCCTGCGCAGCCTGATCAAGAGTGTCGGCATCCTGTATCTGATGCTCAGCCTGTCCTGGAAACTCACCCTGCTCACTTTTATCGAAGCCCCACTTATTGCCATCACTCAAAAGATTTACAACACACACTATGAGGTCAGATGAACTAAAGAAGGCAGATTTAAACATAGCAGCGTACATTCAATTCTGAATATTATGCTTGTTTCCGTAAAGAAATAGTTCACCAAAAATTATTTTTTTTATTCACTCTGCTTGTTTCAAACCTGTATGAGCTTTTTTCTTTTGCTGAACATCAAAGAAAATGTTTTGAAGAATGCTGGTAACAACAGCTGATGGTAGCCATTGACTTACGTAGCGTTTTTTTCATGCTATTGAAGTTCATGGCTACCGTCAACTGTTACAAACATTCTTCAAAATATTTTCTTTTGTGCTCAGCAGCTGAAACAAGAACATACAGGTTTAGAACAACCTGAGTGTGAGTAAATAACAATTTTCATTTTAGCCTGAACTATCCCTTTAAACCTTGCTTCATTAAGTTAGCTTGAGAAAGACAACTCACTGAAATGCTGAACTTCTTCGTCTTCTTCTTCTGAGATTAAAATTTCTGACTGCTACACCTCCTAGAGATTTAACTACAAACTCCAAACTCAGCCCATCTCTTCAGACTGATCTGACCGAGTGTGCTATATCTTTTCTAACTAATCAGACTTACGGTTTTCCTAAAAATGATGATTAAAATTAGGAAAAATCCCATAGACTTACATTGACAGAATGTTCAGATGAGCCAAGACTATTCAAACTCCTACTGTCAAAACTCCCAGAATCCCTTGAGACTCAATCAAGCTTCCCTTCTATTTCTAATCCATTCAAACTCATTTAAACTCATCTATGTATCGATCTATCTCATGCTAACAATAGGCTAATCATGCTAGAATCATGCTAGTAACTTGATAATTATGCTAGAAACATGTTGGTAACATGCCAGTAACTTGCTAATCATGCTAACAACATGCTAGTGATGTGCTAATCATGCCAGAAACATGCTAGTTACATGGTAACCATGCAAGAAAACATGCTAGCAACATGCTAGTAACACGGTAATCATATTCTCTATCTATCAAACATTAAGCTTTTAAAACTACTTTAAACTATTTTAAACTATTTTAAACTGAAAGCCATCAAACTTAAAACGTTTTAAAACCTTTAAAACTTTCTGGTCTGGCTTTCTCAAGCGAACTTGAAGTTTGTCTTGACAAACTTTTGTATGTAGTTATTCTAAAAATTCTATAATTAATTTTATATTCCTAATACTCTAAATAAGCTTCCAGCATTCCTGTAGCTCAAACACCAAGGTCATGAGTTTTATTCCTAGGCAATGTATGAACTCATACACAATGTACACTCTGAATGCAATGTAAGTTGCTTTGAATACAAGCATCTGCCAAATTTTATATATAAATATTTTTTTTCTGTCACAACATGTCTCTTTTAATTTCTGTATTCTGTCTGTATTTCTGTATGCATTTACTCTGAACCAAAACTATCATGTTGTGCAGCAATTATCAAAAGAAGTTCAGGACTCGGTGGCCAGAGCCAATGAGACAGCAGGAGAAGCGGTTGCCGGGGTGAGGACCGTACGCAGTTTCCGCATGGAACTCGGTGAAGCCTGTCGTTATGACGAGCGATTGACTGACACTCACAACCTGAAGACTCGCAGAGATACAGTGAGGGCGGTCTACCTACTAGTGCGACGGGTGAGTCTGTTTTGCATTAGGTTTAAATAATGTTAAATTATTTTAATACACACATAATAATAATGCATGTAGTTGCAATATAGTATAAATAGATAGATTATATTGAAATATATCATTATTAATAATAATATAATAACAACAGCTCAAATGTGCATCATAGTTCATTGACCAGTGTTAATCACTAAACTATTATATGCTCAGAAAAAAGGTATAAGCGGTCACTGGGATGGTGCCTTCACAAATGTGTACCTTTTGAAAAGTCAGCTTTTGTAATTTTTGTCTGAAAGTGTACACAGGAGTTAAAATTTCTTTGCATCATAAATTTGAGCATGCCATATGTCATTTGTGTTTCTTTAACTGTATTATATTTATTCCAACAGATAATGTCATTAGGAATGCAGTTTCTGATGTTATACTACGGTCGTCAGCTCATCAGATCAGGACACATGAGTACCGGCAACCTTGTGTCCTTCATCCTCTATCAGGCTGATCTGGGAATTTACATCAGGGTTTGGACTCATTTTCTTTCAATATAGCCATCTTCAGGTGTGTCATGTACCTAGTATTTTGACCCCAATACCCTAGCAATGGCCCAGTGCATGGGGACAGGGTTCAATTCCTGTAATATACATTTTTATAGTGAGGCAAACTAAATTGAACTGAACTGAAGTGATTGCCGTGCATTTTAATAAATGGAAAACAACAGAACTGTTTGTTTTTCATGAGGAAAAAACATATTATTATTATTATTTATAATAATTTATTTCACTATAATAATTACTGCAATGCCTTCAGGTCCAATCATTTTTAAATTATTATTTAAAAATGCCTTTGCTTGAGTCAGAATATGAATGTGAAACAAAAGCACTGGACACTACAAAGCTAAAACGGCACCTTATCTCTGTGTTTGTCAGCAAATTATTTGTATTTTGCAAATCAGTGTCCTCTGTAGTACTTTGAAGAAATGTGAAACACAGATAGCCTGGCATGTGCTGATTTTAGTCAAACAGCATATTCAAGTCATATTCACAAAAAAAAACTAAAAATTAATATTTAGTAAAAAAACATTGTAACCACCTGTATGCAAAAACTCCACCTAGGCTAAGCGCTACAACCTATTTTAGCTTAAAAACTGCAAAATTCATTAAATGACAACAGCTTTACAGCACTATTCATTTTGTACCAACATTAATAGTAGAACTTCAAATGTGAAAATATTATTTTTGTCTTTTGAAAGCTGCATTCAAAATCCACTGGGCTCCACAATCTGAGGAGGTTTGAATAGGCATGTCACCTCTGGCCATCTCCACTTCCTTGGTGTATTAATTTATTAATTTATTTTTAAATGGGACACATAAGATAAAACATCCTCCCGTCATAGCTATTAGTCCCCCTGTTTTAGCGCTGTTTTTTTAATATTTTATATGAAACTGTTCAGTCAGTGACATCTTAATCTGTTTTTCCATAGACACTTGTCTACATGTATTCAGACATGCTGAACTCTGTGGGTGCAGCTGCGAAGGTTTTTGAGTACCTGGACAGAAAGCCACTAGTGAGCATGGATGGAAGTCTTCATCCTGACACCCTGGCCGGACAAGTTCACTTCAACAACCTCACCTTCTTCTACCCAACTCGACCTGATCAACCAGCCCTCAAGGTACAATAGACTCAGAATATGCAGTATTATATCTCATACTGTGTGTTATAAACAGACAACAGTATATATAAGAAACTTCAACATAGCTAAATTGTGTATGTATGTGTACAATTTCAAACATTGCATTCACATGTTTGACTGAATGTTTTTAGAACTTTTCTCTGGAGTTGAAGCCGGGTCAGATGACGGCTCTGGTGGGAATGTCAGGTGGAGGGAAGACCACCTGTGTGAGTCTGCTGGAGGGATTCTATCAGCCTCAGCAGGGACAAATTCTGTTAGATGGACAACCACTGCAGAACTACCAGCACAAATATTTGCACCAAAAGGTAATAGTCTTGACTGATACTGTAAACACTAAAACACTTCCTGAGTAGACAGCATGCTCAAATAATGTTGGTTCCCTGGTTCCCACATCCAATTTCGTATCAGTTATTATCCTTTGTTTGGAGTCAAATCAGAACTTTTGGTGTGTATGACTGAGATGTGTTGTTTTTGATCACTATTTAAATATTTAAATACTATTTAAATACAGTATAATGTTAGTTTTATTAAACTAGGCATAGCATATGTCCATTGTCAAATCGGCTGAACCTAATCTTCATGTTGAAGTTCCAGTTATTTATAGAGCACATTTAAAACACACACACACACACACACGCACACACACACACACACCATATATGTATCAAGTGTTGTATTGTACATAAATACATAATACATAAATGTGACCCTGGACCACAAAACCACTCATAAGTCACACAGGTATATTTGTATGGGTCAAAATGATCAAGTTTCCTTTTATGCCAAAAATCACGTTCCATTAAGTTATTTTGTAAATGTCCTACCGTAAATATATAAAAACTTAATTTTTAAATAGTAATATGCATTGCTAAGAACATCATTTGGACAACTTCAAAGGTGATTTTCTTAATATTTTGATTTTTTTTTTGCATTCCAGATTTTCAAATAGTTTTATCTTGGCCAAATATTGTCCTATTCTAACAAACTTGCAATTTTCTAAAAAAGAAAATGACAATTTATATACTTTTTAACCTCAGATGTCTAAACCTTGTCTAGCTCTGTGTGAACAATTAGGGTATGTCGAAAAACTCCCATCTCATTTTCTCCTTTAACTTCAAAATCGTCCTACATCACTGTTTTACCTTTATTTTGTAAAGGGTGCTTGACCCTCCTTGTGTGTTCACTTTGTAAACACTAGGTCGGTACTTTTTCGACATACCCTAACTGTATTGAACCGGAGTACACAGAGTACACACAGAGCTAGACAAGATGGGCATTTGAGGTTTAAAAGTATATAAATTTTACTTTCACTAGATGAAACCCTTCTTCCTTGGCTGGGATCATTTAGAGTCCTTTGAAGCTGCATTTAAACTACATTATGGAAGTTCAAATTCATGGGTACCATTAAAGTAAGAAAAATCTTGGAATGTTTGCCTCAAAAAACAATTTCTTTACAACTGAAGAAAGACATGAACATCTTGGATGACAAGGGGATGAGTACATTTGTTCTGGATGTGAACTTTTATTTAAAGCTGATATCTGATATCTGACAATAAGGCTTTGTCAAGGTGTGAAAAATATGTTCTAAAATTTTACATGAGACCACAGAATGGAGACAAGTAATTGGTTGGCTACTAATCAAAATGTTCCCGCTCGTCTATTCCATAGGTGTCCATGGTGGGTCAGGACCCTGTGCTTTTTTCTGGCACCATCAGGGACAACATAGCTTACGGTTTGACTGACTGTGATCAGAAAAAGGTGGAGGATGCAGCCAGAGAAGCCAATGCCCATGACTTTATCAGCCGACTAGAAAAAAGATATGACACAGGTACATCTGAAGAAGGATCTTTACATTGCAGAACATACAGAAATATTTTGGTATAGTAAATATGACCTTTCAGTAAGTTTGTGTCTGTGACATGCTTTATTTTCATGTGTTTGATGTGCATTAGATGTTGGAGAACGTGGTTGTCTTCTTGCTGGTGGTCAGAAGCAGCGCATTGCTATCGCCAGAGCTCTTATCAGACAACCTCAGGTCCTCATACTGGACGAGGTCACCAGCAGCCTGGACACTGAGAGCGAACGCATGGTAAATTTTTTGAAACTCGTTCTCCACTGAATATTACTCAGTGAGAAGCTCATTAATGCTGATAGCACTTCATGTACAGTGTTCAGATGCTATGATGGACATTCATCTTTGCAACTTTTATTCATGCATGCAATGCTTTATTCCAATAATAGGTTCAGGATGCTCTGGCCCGACGCCCCAACCAGACCTTGCTGGTGATTGCGCATAGGCTGAAAACAATCGAAAAGGCAGACCAGATCGTGGTGATTGACAAAGGGGAGGTTGTGGAGCAGGGGACGCACCAGGAACTGATGAAGAAGAAAGGAAATTACTATAAACTTAGAGAGAGGCTCTTCACTGAGGAGAAAGAAGCTGAGGAGGAGGCCAAACAATAATGAATGTTCAGCATTTTCAAAAAAACATTTTATGTATAATAACAGGCAGCATCTTCACTATGAAATTAAAATTGTTTTCTTTTACAACAGAACATTCATATACACTTTTTGTTATGTTTTGGTCAAGCATTTGTTTTTCACCTTTGTGAATTGTATTTTGTTTCCAAAAAAGCAAATGCAGAGTAAAGTATAAACTAGACAAAAAAATTTGTCAAGACAAACTTTAAGTTGGCTTGAGAAAACCGGACCAGAAAGTTTGAAGAATTTAAAAATTTTTTTATAAGATTTTAGAAGTTTTAAAAGTTTGATGGTTTTTAGTCTGAAATAGACTGAAGTTTAAAGTACTTTTAAAGCTTCAAGATTGAATGTTTTGAAGGCTAATCTGTTAGATAGGTGTTAGCTGGTTGCTAGCATGTTTCTAGCATTATTAGCAATTTGCTAGCATGTTTCTAGTCTGTTTCTAACATGATTAGCAAGTTGTAAACATGTTGCTAGCATGTTTCTAACATTATTGGCAAGTTCCTAGCATGTTTCTAACATAATTAGCAAGTTGCAAGCATGTTTGCAGCATGATTAGCATGATGCTAGTCTGTTTCTAGCATGATTAACAAGTTGTTAGCATGTTGCTAGCATGATTAGCAAGTTGCTAGCATGATTAGCATGATTCTAGCATGTTGCTAGTCTGTTTCTCAAGTCAACTTAAAAGGCAATTAGTTCCCGAGTTGATTTATGTGTATCCTATCAATATGAGCACTGTACTTCTCAAATAAATGTTTACCTGTATTTATTTTTCATGACCCATTTTTCTCATTCCCATATGTTCTTTTATTTTTGCTTATCACAAGGTGCAAATATTAAAGATGAACAATGCACAAGAATAATGGAGAGAATCTTTTTATTGGCAAACCATACAAAGGAATCATTAAATATCTGGGTCATAGAATATAGGAAGCTGGTTTCCCAGAATGCATTTCTCTTCCACGCCTTCGCTGTCAATGGTAACGACGTAGGCCACACCTCCACTGGAACCATCTCGGCTGATTGCCAGTGACAGACCTTAAAGTACAAATCACATTGTAAATTAGAACAGATTCACAGTTTGGGTACTGAAATAAATGTTAAGACAAACATTACTGACAAACATACTGATATTTGTTTGAAGTATTTGTATTCAAAGTAAAGTAAGTTTTTAATAAATTATTGAAAATGTAAAGCATGATTACCATACTACATAATTACCAAAAGTTTTAGCCCCCAAGAATGATCTTTATTGATCGGAAAAAATGCATTTGAATTCAACAACAGAAAGACTAAATGTTTAATACGCTGCAACGCACTGTTGATCACAAACTCTTGACACTCCTGTCTGGTCATATCTGATCTGTATTCAGCATCCACAAAGCCATAGATGTAGAAACTTCCAGAGCCACCCACTGCGAACGGCTGTCTGGTTAATAGCCCGTTAAGGGTTGCATAGACCTGGGAACATGGAAATAAACCAGAGGACAGAATACCAATAAATTCATAATATCATGGCATTAATTTTCGTGAGGGATTGTTTCATTTTGTGTTTCATTTTAAAGTGAAGCGAAAGTGTAATTTCTGTGCTACATGGCTTAGGTCACTCAATATCCTTTAAACAATACATGGTTGATGGCGGTATGTGTTGCTTCATCTGTCTGTCACCCAAAGAAGAACTTGTCGTTTTGATTTTTTTAATAAAAATCATTTAGTTCAGTTAGAGAACAGACAGTACAATTAAAACTGAACACAGCTGCTCAATGCAGTGTCCCTAATTTGAAAATAAAATGTGCACTCGGTTTTACCGAAGGAAAGGGAGAAAAAGAGGGAAAACTGAAATGAACTAAAAACAAACAATTGCTAGGCATCGAATTGCTGCTAATTTAAAAGTGAAAGTAAAGCTCGAACTATACTTAGAGAACATATTGCTGTATTGATTTTTTTAGTTGGTCTTAAAAAAGGCTTTAAAAAGTCTTACATTTACCCTCATAAAACCTGCAGAAACCCTGAGTGTGTCATATTAAAATGTGTTTCAATTCCGTTCCGAATGGGCCTTCATTGGACATGAATACAGTTAGTTACTTTACACGCAGACACACATTTTAGTTGCAGATACCTGTCCACCTGCCCTCCTGTCCCATCCAGCAACAATGAGATGTGCTGACAGTTCCTCTTTATACTTGTAGGAAATGTTCTTCACCAGAGTAGCTGCTGAACACACCAAAGGATCCTCATCCACCTCAATACTAACCATAAAGAGAGATTAAAGCCACCCATTTTATTTCATTATATATTTTGAGTATGATGTTGTAAAATGCATTTCTATATGAGGTATTATGCAACTGATAGCACTGGTACACTATTACTCTGCCTTTTTTTTGTCCACAGTACTTAATGTTTTGGCTTCTTTCTGAACTAATTTAATTGGCGGACAAAAATATGAACAGGCCAAGATTTGTCTAAAATGTCAGAGTAACTTCTTGATACATTCATACATTGCAATATTGATTAACTGTATTAAAATACCTGTGAACATCTAATTGGTAGTTGACTATCTCAGCAATGGTTTGAGCATCTGCTGCTGATCCGGACAAAGCACAGTAGATCTTGTCATGGAGGGGGGAGAGTTTGTTCATCACTCGGTTTACCACTGAGGCCCTGAAAACAAAATATCGCAAAACTTGTATATAGTTTTCAACAAAAGCTTTCAGAAAAATAAAAATGTTGATTAGGCAAACTGAAAATGCATTGGAGGTACTCAGTTCATCCTGAACTGATGAACTGAGACACAATTCTCTATGACATCTACATTTTTTTTCTTATTTCTACACTGTTTCGAAATAAAAATATCTGAAGTTTAGTTTAAAATTCTAAACGTGAACAAGCAAATAAATAAAGCACAATAAAACCCACACTGAAACAAATTTAGGCAAAGGTCAACTATAAGTTTTTCTTTTCAGATATGTACATTAGGGTTTTATCAGACATTTGGTGTTGTTAAATGAATGTTTATTGCATTATTTTAGTATAGTGTGTGTTACAATGATACCTTATGGAAGAGCTGCTTGTGATGAGCTTTGTTTGAGATTCATGTGATATTTTTATGACCAACTATTTTTGGAGGTTATCAGTGTATTACGAAGGTAAACAGATATTAGTACTTCAGTGGGTTGGTATATTATCATTAAATCAGTTAATCAAATACACTTTACCTGTTAATTTAAGGTAAGACTGAAAAACCTAAAATGTTGCTATCATATTTTTACTGATTTCTTTTTTATTTGTTTATTCATTTATTTTTACAGTGTACGTTTTATAGTGAAGTATGGTCTAAATGTTGTTAACTATAGCAATTGCAAGTTCTGATGGCCACAACACTGTCACAGTTGCTTTACACCACTGGGAGGATATTGTGACAAGTTACCCCATATTGGAGCTGCGTTTACTTTTTATACAAGGAAACGTACACAGGCGTTATTAACACAAAACGCTTTCTGTTTGAGCTACAGTAGAATCATGAATTGCATTGTACACAATCTTCCCAACTGATCAACAACACACTCCCGAACTGTACGACACTCACCCCGCAGAAACTCGTGAATCCGAACCCACCACCACGCCACCGTCGAACTCAACTGCAATAATCGTGGTCTGAAATGAAAAGCACACACGATATACTGAATCCAGATCATGTATGTTTAATAAAAGCATCACATTGTGGGGTGAAAAAAACATTTGTGGTTAGTTCAACTTAAAATGGAAAAGCTGAAAACTTACTCCCATTTTGAGACCACTTGTGCTGCCATGTTCGCTGCCGTCTTGCATTTTTAACAAGAGTTTTATCACAAAATATGACTTTCGATTAGAATGTTACAGTATTTACGCCTTTTAATGAAGAGGAAGAAAGAGAACACGTTACTCTTTCGCTTTCGAATTGCCCATGACGCACCGCGACTGACTGAATGCCCTATCTGCGTCCTCCTTCATGTCCTCACCTGCAAAATAGAGGGGGAGAAAGAGAAGGCGAATTCAGCAAAACTACATTCCTATATTACCCTATATGTGCCATTGGCTCTCTCTATAAGCTGACATATGCATGATTTATATTCATCTTATTCATGCTATCAACTGTAAAATACCAATAGAAGTTTTTAGCATTTTGTACAGCTTTAGCATTGTTAACAGCTTGTGTTTTTTATTTATTTTGTTTTATTTTATTTTAGTTTTGTAAAATTGCAAAGTTTTCTGTGAGGGTTGTGTTTAGGGGTAAGGTTGAGTTAGGGTATATAAGCTTACACTTTGGACAGTATAAAATCATTATGTATTGTCACGGGTGCGGAGCAAAGCGACAGACACAGTGGGCGTGACGTCAGGCCTCGGAGAGGCTTTTATTAAACAATAAACAAAGTGTCCAAAAAGGGTAAAAAAGTGTCCAAAATAAACAGGGGGATCTGGTGTCCTCGACGTGACGGGGTTCCGTGAAGGAAGGGTAGTGTTCCGAAGGGAAGGGTCCAGGTAAGGGGCGGAGTCCGGCGGCCGCACGCGCTCCCCGCTCAGGTCCGGGGTGCGAGGGGCGGCGGCTTCTCTAGCGGCATCGTCCTCCTCCACCTCTGCGGCACTTCTGGGGGATAAAACGGCCCGGCAACCTGGCCCGTCAGCCTGGCCCGTCAGCCGTCACGGGTGCGGTCCTCATCCGGACCCGCGGGGTCCGGCGGCTCGTCCTACGGCGGCGCTGGTTCCCTCTTCACCCCAGGCCCGGTTCCAGAACCAAATCACTGAGGGTGCTTCTGAAAATTGTGAGGGTGCTCACAAAAAATATGCATGGAACTGTATGAAAAAGGTACCACCAAATAGGACTGAGTAATATAAATCGTCTACACTAGTATCGTAATTGTAGTTTCAACAAATGCCATCTAACATCAAGAATACACTGTGAAGGTTATTACTGCATGCTCATCTAGGAGCAGTTCACATGTCGCGCCTAAAAACGCGTTCTTTCCAAAGCGCTAAGTTAGGCCGCGATCACACCGAACGCGTTTTTGCAGCGAGAGGCGCCTTTTTTGAATTGTTTTCTATGGGCAGTGAGCGTTATGCGCGCTGTTTATGCGCCGCGGGCGCCTCGCGTTTTTGCCGGAACGCGCTGAGCGCCTGAAGTTGAAAAAAAAGCAACTCTGAGCAGAAAAGCGCCCGACGTCATCGCGGTTTTTTCCATTATCCAATCGAATGAATGGAGAGGCGGGCCTTCCATTGTGGTGACGAAAGTTTTACCGACGCTTAAAAAGTAGTGATGGGAAGTTCGGATCATTTTACCGACTCGGTCCTTTGAGTCTCGTTCAGCAAAATGAACGAATCTTTTTTCGAGTCATTTCGTTCATTTTGTTCATTTTAGCAAAATATAATTAAAATGTTACGTTTTACTTCCCTAACACATCTGCTGCTTACACAAACATTGATCACACTACAAACAAAACAAAACTATAATGCTATAAGAAACAGAAAATATTAATTCATTGTTTACCTGTGTCTTTAGTCTATGATTCGCTCACCTCGCCTCTTATCTGACAAGTTTTCGGGGTTGAGTCGTTCGTTCATCACCTGACAGCCCAATTAGCTTAACCAACGCAGTCTGAGCCGGAAAGAGAATTGATTAGTTCATCTCTCGAGTCCTCGGGTTTGAGTCGTTCGTTCATCACGTGACAGCCCCGTAATGTTAACCTATGCCGCCTGAGCCGGAAAGAGAATTGATTAGTTCATCTCTCGAGTCCTCGGGTTTGAGTCGTTCGTTCATCACGTGACATCCCCGTAATGTTAACCTATGCAGCCTGAGCCAGAAAGAGAATTGATTAGTTAATTTCTCGAGTCATCGGGTTCAAGTCGTTCGTTCATCACGTGACAGCCCCATAAGGTGAACGAACGACTCTAAAACAGTTGAACTAATTCCAGTACAGAACCTAATAGGATGTTGCGCATGCGCGACTGAACGAATCACTCCCCGAGACGACTCGTTCGTCCCGAGTCACATTAAAGATTCGTTCAAAATGAACGAATCGTTCAAGAACGACCCATCACTATTAAAAAGTCCGGAGACTGCAGTGATGGAGGAGAAACTTTTAGTGTCTATCACGGGTTACCCGGAGCTGTATGTTTTAAGTTTTTTGCTGATATGACAGTTTACTTAACAGCTAAAAACCAAAGATTTTAGAGCGCTCGCGTTATAATCCTTTGATTAGATTGACAGGACGGTTTATTGGTTGGTTGCCTAGCAACATAAAAAACCGCAACGCACTGCTCTTTTTTTAAAAGTCACCAGAAAAAGGCAGTGCGGTGCGCCTCGCGTTTTTAGAACTAAAAAGCGCGTTCGGTGTGATCGGGGCCTTACGCTCCCATGGCGTCTGTCGTTACTAGGCAACCATGGCCTACGCTCTCCATGAAGACAAGTTAGTTTCAGCAAATGATAAATGGCAATTACCAATCAATCACAACCAATCAAATGCCGAGGCATTAAAAGCATGATGAAAATAAGATAATTATTTATAAGCTTGTGTGTACGTATTAATTTGGCGAATTTATGTATGTGTGTGCATCTGTCTGCGTGTTCATTAATTAAAAAATTAATACGCTATTAATAATTTTATCTGAGGGTGCTTTTGCTTTTGTTTGGGGGTGCTTAGCACCCTCAAGCACCCCCGTAGAACCGGGCCTGCTTCACCCCTTCCTGGACCCACGAGGACACCAGCGTGCATGCACGGGGAAGAGACCGGTCTCCTGAGGAGAGGCGCGCTCGGCATTTTAACAGCGGCGGTGATGAGGCTTCATTCACATCAGGTGTGCCTCATCACACGCCGCCAGACCTGGATGTTTCAGCGCCCCTCCTCCTCCCACACGCCCACTCCCGTCGGGAGCCTGGTGAAGGGCGGCGATTACCGACGGGGTGAAGCTGATAGTTAGGGGGGAGGCAGCCGACTCGTCACAGTATATGGAATAAAACTTGGAAACCCTTGTGTGCATTTTCTTCAATTATGCTTTTGTTATGCTTTTTTTTCTGTTTAACATATGCTTCTGGTTGTATTATTTTGTCTATTCACCTCTGGAGCCTTTGCTTCCCACTACTAAAAATATTCATAACAATGTAACAATGTTTACTCTTTATTGCATAGTATTTAATTCTAATTTAATTTAATTCAATTCTAAATCCTGTGCTGGGGAAAGTTACTTTTAAAAGTAATTCATTACAACTCCCTAAAAAAGTAACCAACTATGTTGCTTAGTTACTTTTATAGAAAGTAATGCGTTATATTACTTTTCCCTTACTTTTTAAATCTGGGCAGGGCTTGCTTGTTTTTTTTTAATATAAAGTTCTATTTTTAGCAAATGTAAAATCTAAAAAGCCCTTTCATACAAAAAAGTGAAATAAAAAAGCCTCAGGCTAAAGGAAAAGTAAATTCACGTCTGTACAGTACACTGTAAAAAAATTAAAAAACGTAAAAAATGTGGTAGCAACGTTTTAGGTTTTACGGTTTTAACTTAAATTTACATTTAAATACCATAATTTCATTAAGTGATTTGTTAATATACCAACTTACTGAAGTACTGAAACCTGTTTTGTACTTTTGTAATACACTGAAAACCACCAAAAGCAGGCAGTGCCAAGAACAAAACTATGAACCAAAGCACATCACAAGCAGTAACCATTACACAAACACTAAACACCATCATGGTTACACATATGAAACTGAAATCATGCAATAAAAATTCATTTAACAACATTAGATGTAACATACAACCCTAATGTACAAAACTGATAAGAAAGAAAACTAAGATGAAACATACTTATTTTAACAACAAAACATCAGATTTTAAATGTAACACAGGGAATTCTGGGAATGGCAATTTACGGTTATTCAATGTAAATTATACCTTCTTTTTCACTTCCGAAAATGGTATACTACCGTAAAATTACATGTAATGTCCAATACAGTTTTTGCTTATTAGTATGGTTGAATTAAATCTTAGAAGGTCAACACCAAAGCCATTGGTTCATAAAATGGGATTAAATACACAAAGGACATCTGTGTTATGTAACACTTAATTACTGCAGATTTGCATAATATTCTGAGTTTGCATTTCTCGATTTTTATTCAGTTTGAGAAATACTGAATGTTTTTTGCAAGTAAGATGAGTAAATGCATGTTCACATTTTGTCTAGAGCTACTGTAACATCATGTTTAAACAGCACATGCAACGCTTCTGCACTTAATGCCGATTTCTCTCAACAAGGGGACAGGAGACTTGTTTATTTGAAAAAGTACCTCTGATTTTTTCTTGTAAATTAAAAAAGTAATGCGTTACTAGTTACTTGAAAAAAGTAATCTGATTATGTAACTCGTGTTACTTGTAGGCCTAATGCTTTACCCCCAACACTGTCTAAAACCTTTGTAGGAGTCACTTTTACATGTATCTAAACATTTCATTTCACAAATCCAAGTCAATGCTGAATGAATCAGGGAAAACATAGCTACACAGTGTCACAAGAAACCCTTACTGCAATTATGATTATTAATAAATTATCAATAGTTTTAAGATTTTTAAAATAACAAGACGTTCATGTACAGACAATGTGAAACAAAAAACATTTGTAATTAGAACTTTTATTGCATGTTCATCATTATCTTCATCAAACATCAAGGACCCCATTGATATGGATAACAGCAGTCTATTTATCATGAAATTTTGGCAGCTTGTCTCCTGGGACGACAACGTGCTCAACACCTTTTTCCGAAATGACGGCCAAGTGGGCAACACCCCCACTTACATTGTCTCTTCCCATAGCCAGAGCCAGTGCTGAAGAAAGTGGGGGGGAAAAGGGGAAAAAACACCCAAAACATTTTAGTTTGTTTCCTCACATCAAATTATTATTGGATTTGGTGAAAGACAGTCAGCATATATTTTGATTGCATGCAAAAGAGCAGGGAATAAATTACAAACCATTGACAGCAAAGGTCTGACACTCCTCTCTGGTCATTCCTGGCTTGTACTTTGCATCCACGTAACCATATATGTATGTGCTTCCTGACCCACCAATAGTGAAGGGCTGACTCACAAGCATCCCCCCCAAAGAAACAGAGTACACCTAAAGAGAATGACAGTTACTGTATCAGTAGAACTTGTTATGAGCTGTACAAGAGAAACCACATTATAAAGATACATATATAACATTATACAGACCAATCCCAGTGTTTGTGAACATTGCAAATTGCCGAAAGATGGTTTAGGGCCAGTCCTAATTCCCACATTTGAGGTTTTTGCACTTGAACAATTGTCTACTTGCATGACATATTTCCTATTTTTGGCCGAAGTGTTTAAGCGGGCTTGAAGTAAGTACTTAAGTACTTGTAATCAGAGTAAGTTACATTTTAAATTTTTCATAATTTCATAATTCATTTTTATTTGAATTATCATTCTGTAAGTTTTTTAACCATGTATTATTATGTCTTTGGAAGGCTTTTGCCTTTCAAACTCTTTAAAATGCATATTCGTGTTATTTCTAATTTACATTTAATGCAAGCATTGCAAAACGTTTTGTCATCTAAACCTTATTCACCAAAAATATTTACTTTAAGTACCCCTGAGACTTTAAAATAAATATTTCAATAATTAAGTATCACATTTGTATGTTCACGGTTTCTTTAATGTTGATTAACTGTCACAAGACATGCAGGTAAATACAAATATTTAATGTTTTTTAGTAAGTGTTTTATTTTAGTTGTTATTTTAAAACAAAGACCATAGAAATACAAAGACGGTTCACTCCTATACTTATGAATGGGAGAAACTGCAAAGCAGACTTTCCTAAAAGTAACTTGGTTTTAAAATGATTTATTTTAATTTTAGTTTATTTATGATTTAATTAATTGTTAGCTTTTTATTAAACTCCCTGCAGTTCCTTTACGAACCCTAGTTTGGGAAACCTTGATATAGTATAATGTTTAATGCACTTCATGTTGTAAATGACAATGAATGGAACATACTTTCTTACTCTTTGCAGTTTTTAAATCATGGTACAAGATAATCCTATTTGAATGAATTTGATAAACGATTTAAGTCAAAAGTAATCTAAAAGTAATCTGATTATATTACCTAAAATGTGTAATGTATTACTGACTACAATTTTTGTCATGTAATCTGGAATCAGTAACGGAATTACAATTTGTAAGTAATCTACCCAGCTCTGTATGTACATTACTGTATAATTTGTGGACACGTCCTAAACACAGTTCGATCTAAATTATAACTAATAGTGGAGTCCACACCACAGCTATGACCATAAGTTCACAGAGGAACAATCTAATTGTAATTCCACTCTTAAAAATAAAGGTTCTTTATTGGCATCAGTGATTCTATGAAGAACCTTGAACATCCATGGAACCTTTCAAATTAAGAAAATGTTCTTTATAGTCAAAAAAGTTTCTTTTAAATGTTTTTTTTTTAATCTTTTAGGAACTGTTCACTGAAAGGTTCTTTGGGGAACCAAACATGATCCTTCCACGGCATCACTGCAAAAACACCCTTCTGGAGCCTTCATTTTTAGGAGTGCGGTTTCAGAACAATTTTTCTCCAACTGATGACCAATAAAAACATCAGCGAATCAGAATCAATCCTAATTTAAGGATATCGAGCATTTAAAGCAGCAGATGACAAAATTACAAGGCAAGCTTATAATAAAAAGAACGTTATCAGCTGTTGGTGCGGATGCTCAAATGGTTTGAATAATTATCATTCCTGGTGTAAATGAGCCTTTAGCCTAAACCCTTTCTTGCTTTTTTGAAAGTATAACATCGACAAAAGTGTGTATGTGCTCCCTGCAGCATTAATAAATAAGAATTTGCTACCAGTATAAAATACTTCAATATAATAATAGCAGAAAGGAAGCAGTCCTACTTGTGGTCCTTTTTTCCTGTCCCAGCCTGCAGTGATGAAACCAGCTGAGAGCTCCTCTCTGTGCTGATAGCACAGCTCCTGCATAATAGAGGCTGCTGCCATCACCAAAGGAGGCTCATCCATCTGAATACTGGATGTACCGGAGAGAAAGAAAACAATTTCTGTTCAACTGGAGAAAAAGGCTGTCTTCATTTTAATGACTATTCATTACAGAAGATATAAATAATGCAATGAGGGACATCCATTTATCACCTGAAAATGCAAATAAACCATATTTCAAATAGGTTTCGGAATCACCTGTGGAATGCGAGCTGGAATTTGGCTGCACGTGTGATGGCTTGAGCGTCAGCGAGTGATCCTGACATGCAGCAAAATATTCTGTCATGGACTTGAACTAGTTTGTTAATTACCTTTGATGAAACATAAGACCTGAAAAAAAAGAATATGCCTTTTAATAATTTACATGGTCATTTTCAGTTCACTCATTCACATTATCAACAATGATCAGTCAGCAATGAACTGATTTCAACTAGTTATTGTGTAATTTCTAAAATAAGTACATAATATGTATATGAATAACATGACTGTAAAATAAAGTGCTACCATAGTTTTGTATTTGTATTATACTGGAAAGTACTTTTCAAATGTTGCGTGGGTTGCTCTTTATTTTACAGTACCTGTACTTACAATGTACCTACTTAAGAAAGTACTGGGTTTAAGGTGGGTTAACACAGGTTAAGGTTTAAGGATAGGTTCAGAATTATTTTCTTAGTTACAGTGCATCTGGAAACTATTCACTGCGCTTAATTTTTTCCACATTTTGTTACGTTACAACCTTATTCTGAAATGGATTATGTTAATTATTTTCATCCATGAAAAAAAAATCACATGTACATAAGTATTCACCGCCTTTGCCATGACACTCAAAATTGAGCTCAGCTGCATCCTGTTTCCACTGATCATCCTTAAGGTGTTTCTACAACTTGACTGGAGCCCACCTGTGGTAGATTCAGTTGATTGGACATGATTTGGAAAGTCACACATCTGTCAATATAAGGTCCCACAGTGAACAATACATGTCAGGGCACAAACCAAGCCATGAAGTCCAAAGAACGACTCCCAGATCATGAGAAACAAAATTCTCTGGTCTGATGAAACAAAGATTAAACTCTTTGGCTTGAATGCCAAGCATCATGTCTGGAGGAAACCAGGCGCCGCTCATCACCTGGCAAATACCATCCCTACAGTGAAGCATGATGGTGGCAGCATCATGCTGTGGGAATGTTTTTCAGCAGGAACTGGGAGATTAGTCAGAATCAAGGGAAAGATGAATGCAAATGTACAGAGACATCCTTGATCCTGGACCTCAGACTGGGGTGATGGTTCATCTTTCAACAGGACAATGACCCTAAGCACACAGCCAAGATAACACAGGAGTGGCTACGGGACAACTCTGGGAATGTCCTTGAGTGGGCCAGCCAGAGTCCAGACTTGAACAGATCTGAAAATGGCTGTGAACTGACGCTTTCCATTCAACCTGATGCATGGCGCTTGAGAGGTACTGTAAAGAAGAATGGGAGAAACTGCCCAAAAATAGGTGTGCGAAGATTGTAGCATCATACTCAAAAAGACTTGAGGCTGTAATTGATGCCAAAGTACTGAGCAAAGGCTGTGAATACTTATGTACATGTGATTTTTTTTAATAAATTTGCAAATATTTTAAACAAACTTCTTTCACATTGTCATTATGGGGTATTGTTTGCAGAATTTTGAGAAAAATAATAAATTTAATCCATTTTGGAATAAGGCTGTAACATAAAATGTGGAAAAATTGAAGCACAGTGTATACCTTCCAGACGCACTGTATTAAACCGTTATTGTAATCAATGTAAGAAGTAAATAGTATCCAGAACATGACTTTAACAGCCTATAAAGTGCTATGTGAGGATATGAGTGTTGTAACAGTGTGTTCCATTCCACTACTGCAAATGAAATTTAGCTCTGTAGCTATTTCTGGGGCAGTCATTGACTGCCAGTGCCCCTTAAACAAATTACTGAACAAATAAAATGTCATTAAAATCTGTCAATGCAATGGACAATCTGCTGCCATTGCGGTCACGGTGGAATTGTGGGATGCCTCTCCTTACAGTGACATATATGCTATCAACTTACCCACCCATCGAGGCTCGCGAATCTGAGCCAATAATAACACCTCCAGCGAACTTCACCGCTAATATTGTAGTCTGTCAAAGAAAATGCATTTATAAATAAATGTTTCTGCGTAATTATCGTTTTAACCGCGTCATCGCTTTGTCCTGCGCCATTATCAGAATGAATATGAATTTCAGGAAAATGGTCTCACCCCGAGGCTGACTCCTTTCACACGACTGTCTGACGAATACCTGTTCATGTTTAAGGAAGCTCGTACCTCTATTCGAAAATGTGGATAACAAATTTCGCTAAATTAACTTTTCTATTGAAATACCCTTTACAACAACGCACACGACTCGCAGGCTTCTCGAAGAGCGGAAACAAACATTCTGTGAACTGGTTGGTCGGTCTATAGTTTCACTTTCTAAGCTGCCGCCTCTTAATCGTTTGTCTCCTTTTCTAAAGCTCATGTGTCCAGATTACTAAAATCGATCGGAACCGTTCACATATATTTGCCATGTATTCAAATATCTTGGAGATTCCGGAGTCAGGCTTCTGCTTCGAAAACACGTCAAGGTAAAACTTCGTAAAATCGTCATTTTTTGTGACACCAGGTGAGTGTGAAAGTGATAGCTCGATGTTAGCGACGGATCAGCATACAGTGCTCGATTAATGACAACAGTTTGTACAACGCTAAAATAAGCATTTCCGACTTTCCTTGTTCGTTATTGTCTTTTATCAGCAGATTAAAAAATATATTAGCTACTCTTGAAAAGAAAGTAAGTGGCTGCGCGCAGCAATAACCAGTCCGTAGTTGATAAAATAGCTTCGATAAATATAAGGAAAGGAACCATTAGGATAAAAACCATTAGGCTATCAGTCACTTTAACAAGAACAACCTGTGAACATAAAATGTATGCTATTATGACCGTCCATTTGATTTGACACAGACCCAAGACTTTCTTGAAAGAGTTGCTCTACACTGGCTACACTCTTAAAGGTGCTTTGAAAGGTTCTTCACAGCGATGGCATAGAAAAAAACATTTTTTGGTTCCACAAAGAACCATTCAGTCAAAGGTTCTGTAAAGAACTATTAACTTTTCTTACTTTTTATAATCTGAAGAACCTTCTTTCGCCACAAAGAACCTTTTGTGAAACAGAAAGATTCTTCATGGCATCATGGAAAACTTTTATTTTTAAGAGTGTATTTGAGGTTTATACTGATGGGAAGAGTGATCCAGCACATCCCAGTGATCCCAAAGTGTGTGTGTTGTCTCACATGATGAATGGTTAGGCCAGAACTCACAAAACCTGGTCCTGGAAGGCTAGTGTCCTGCAGAGTTTCGTTCCAACCCTAATCAAATACACTTGAACCAGCTAATCAAGTATTTTTGAAACTTCCAGACAGGTGCATTGAGGCAAACTGGATCTAAACTCTGCAGGACACCAGCTCTCCAGGGTTAGGCTGTCCTAAACAAAATGTGGAGCTGTGTAGTGAATGCAAACCCAACAATATTTTTGTGGTTCCACCCCAGGGGTCAGCCACCCCCCCCCACCCCCCACCCCCTTTTACATAATGCAATGGCTGACATATGCATTGCAGACTTGCTTTGACCCAAGATCATGCAAGTTAATTGACACATCTGAGTTGTGTTTCTTTATAGAAATGCAGCATTGGACAGTTTGGTGAAGGGGAAGAAACCAAAGCCAGCTAAAACTGGAACAACTATCGCTGGAGTCGTGTTTAAGGTAAAACAGACTTGAACTAATAAGTGACACTTGATTATTAATTTAAACAGGGTCTTATTTAATCTGACCTCTGTTTTGCAGGACGGAGTGGTTCTTGGTGCAGATACTCGTGCCACATCCAGTGAAGTGGTTGCTGACAAGATGTGTGCCAAGATTCACTACCTGGCTCCTAACATTTAGTGAGTTTAGCATGTTGGATGTTCAGCATTATTAACTTGTATGTTTAATTTCACAAAGTTAAAACCTACCTGGTCTCATGACAAAAACGTACCTGGGGGCACTTTTTCACGAGATACGAAATACGTACCAATAAGTACATATCACTGCAGTTTCCAAAAGAAATGAACACTAAAGGCAGTAAAATTCTGACACCTTTTATTCCTTTTCACACAAAGTATGATTTACAGAGTCTGATAAAGTGTAATTTTCAGGCAATTACTTGAAGAATATTGCATTATGACTTAAAAACTATTTTAATATGCTGGGAGATTTGAAAACTGATGTTTTGAATGTTAGCATGACATATCCAGCTTCATATATGGGTTTTTAATAGGTGGTAGGTGTGTTCGGTGGCTCACGCAGTAGCGAGCTGTACTTGAGTGGTTAAAAAGTTATGTAACTACAGTTCGACAAAACAGTTCAAAGCTGCACAAAAGGAAGATTCAAATGGCACGCTTGTGTCAACAAAAACGTTTTTATATCAGTTTTGCATTTGTTAACACTATCAGGTAGGTTTAGGGTTGGGTTTGGTGTAGGGCATTTCCAACAGGATAGACTCTATATCCGGGGACTGTCGCTAAAAGCTAATGCTATCCATCGGATAGAGCATTAACTTTTAGCGACAGTCCCCGGATATTTGAACTCTGAACCACCGCAATACATATCTGAAGCAACGTAAATAAAAACACAGCAATACGTACCTATATCAGGGTTCACGTATTGAACCTGTGTTTTAGCGCCACTCAGTGCAGTAAGGTATGCAAAAATGGTGCTGCAAAAAAGTACCCAGAGGTACATATTTTTTATGAGATTGGGTTGGTTAAAACGTATGAAGTACAAAACCAGTAACATGTTCAAATTCTCAAATTTTAACACATCACAGAATATAATGTATGTTAATGACTTTCGTTTTCTTTGTTTCTTTACATCCCATCTGACCTTTCTCCATGCAAAGTTGCTGTGGTGCAGGGACAGCAGCAGACACACAGAAAGTTACTGAACTTATCTCATCCAATCTCACCATCTTCTCAATGAACAGTGGCCGCAACCCCCGTGTCATCATGGCAGTCACCGTCCTTCAGGATACTCTCTTTCGGTACGGTCACATTTACATTTTTTATGCCTTTAACAAAAGAACATGATCTGATTATTATGTATATATATTCATATATAGAGTGTAGTTCTAGTGCGCATTATATTGTTTTACGTTTACATGGACACTGATATGTAACATGTTAAAAGTAAACTTTTTATGATTGCACAAATTTATAATATATGGATGTGGGGAGTAAGATATAACAAAGATATCATTATTGCAGAGGAAAGGATAAGTATGTTTATGCACAAAATAACCATATGTAATAACCAACACGAAAATAGCATGGAACATACACATGAAAACTGTATGGCACAAAACTTTATTTAAATTAATTTAATAAAAGAAAAAGATATTATGGTTTCAGTAAGGATTTTAGAGCTGCATGATTAAAGAAAGTGACAAAAGATAAATACATGTGATTACATGTGATGTGGATTTGGGTGGAAAATCATGAGATGCACACAGAACAGAATTACAATGCAAGGTCATCAGTACTGTGGTGAACTATTCCATATGGGGATATAGAGAGACACTTTGTGCATTCGTAGATTTAGTTTGAGATCTAAGTGCCATGTGTTTTTAAATGCATCAAGAGACATGCAATGTTTGACTGATATGCTGCATACTAGACTATTGGAACAGATTTAAACCCACTCGAGGAAGAAGAGGATGAGGTGGAGGAATAGAGAGTTGCTCATTTAGTACACACACGCACACACACACACTAAATAATTAGTTGCAGTACATAAAACTATGTAAGCCTACATATGCATTGTCTGTCATGTAAATTCATGCCATGCACAGACTGTGGAGAATGTGTTATGTTTTGGCATTTTACAACTAAATTTCACCATAAACAAAAGCTAAATATTACTGTAAATCACTTAAGATAAAAGCTAAAAAAAATATTTTGTTACTTTTAATTTTTAATTTTGCTTAAGTATTTGAAAGACCTTAATGTTTACTGTAATATCTTTTTCAAATATCATATTTCCTGTTACATACTAAAAAAAAATTATTCACCCCCTTGTCATCCAAGATTTTCTTGTCTTTCTTTCTTCAGTCATAAAGAAATTATGTTTCTTGAGGAAAACATTTCAGGATTTCTCTCTATATAGTGGACTTCAATGATACCTGTTAGTTTGAACTTCCAAAATGATTTAAATGCAGCTTCTATGAGCTCTAAATTATGCCAGCCAAGGAAGAAGGGTCTTATCTAGTGAAATAATTGCTTATTTTCTAAAAAATTGACCATTTTTAAACTTTTTAACCTCAAACGCTCGTCTTGTCTAGGTCTGCGTGTATTCCGGTTCAAGACAGTTAGGGTATGTTGAAAAACTCCCATCTCATCCAACTTCAAAATCATCCTACATCGTTGCAGAAGTACCAACCCAGTGTTTACAAAGTAAACATGCAAAGAAGATCAAATGAAAAAAAAAAAAAAGCTAAAACAGCAACGATTTTGAAGTTGGAGGAGAAAATGACATGGAATTTTTTGACATACCCTAACTGACTTGAACCACAAAACACAGAGTTTTTCTTCAAAAAACATAATTTCTTTACAACTGAAGAAAGAAATTAACATCTTGAGTGAGTACATTATCTGTAAGTTTTTGTTCTGGAAGTGAACCACTCCTTTAAAGAAACAATCACTGAGCAATCTTGTTACTAATTTATGTACTGGAGTTTCCTCTCTTTTGTCAGAGCTGAAGAAAAATAAACATACCATACGTTTTCTTCAGATACCATGGGCAGGTTGGAGCTAACCTGCTGCTGGGTGGGGTGGACTGCACAGGAGGTCACCTCTATGATATTGGACCTTATGGAGACATGGACAAGGTGCCATTTCTTGCTATGGGTGAGCTTTCTTCTTCTAATACGAACATGATTGGAAGGAGAGTAATTTATTCATCCTCATGCTCACAAATGTTTTAATGCAGGATCTGGAAATCTACCAGCTATGGCAATTTTAGAAGACGGCTATAAATCAGACATGGATGTAAGTATGGGATAACATTTATATCATTATATTAATGGCTGATGTTTTTTAATGTACTTTGAGTGTTAATTATACTGTTTTTTAGATGGAGTCTGCCAAACATCTGGTTCGGGATGCCATCTATGCCGGTATAATGAATGATCTTGGTTCCGGTCACAACATTGACTTGTGTGTCATTACAAGAAACGGTGTTGATTACATAAGGCCATACCAGGAGTCAGAACGCATTGGGAAAAGGTGGGTGTTCATAGGTTTTGTAGGAGTAGTAGCTTACAATGGTAGTGTATTCAATGAGGATTTCTGACTTAAATAAAATATAAGAATTTCATGAATGCTTGCTCAATCAGTCACTGTTTTCCCCACAGGGAGGGCCATTACAAATACAAACCAGGGACAACTGCAATACTCACAGAAAAAGTTCAGCGTTTTGACATGGAATTGATTGAAGAGAGTGTTCAAAGCATGGAAACCTCATAATGATTGCTTTCTGTGCTACTTCATTTTGAAACATTTAATAGATTACCATTATCAACCTCTTCAAGTGTCCACTGATAGAAGAAAATATGACACTAGATGCTGTCACATGATATCTGATTTTCAAATAAACTGTGATTTGTCAGTTTTGAATGTGCCTGTTTATTTCTAATAATGATTTTTATGTTTATGATATTTATTTCTCTGTCTCAGAAACCTGACTTGTCAGGTAATCATTTGGTTGAAGTTATTTTAGTTTACGGATAAACCAATATTATGCTGTTCAAGGAAACATCCGTCCATTGCCAGTCTTCCTAGTTTAAACCTGTTGGAAGCAAAACTACATAGTTACTGGTGATGTCATCAGGGTTTGCTGCTGGCAGCGTTTTTACTGAAATATTCTACAATAAATCACTGAAAACATCTTCATTTCAGTTCTAAATTTAGAGTCAACCAGTTAATCTTGCTCGCAAAAAACTTGTCTTGAAAGACATAAAATGTGCTCTAAAGTGTTTATTTGTTTTATTATTTACGCAAATATTTTGTCTTTTATTGAGTGGATTTATAGGAATAAAAAACAAGAAGTAAAATTGACATGATTTGCTTCTTACTAAGAGCAAAGTCTTAAATCGATAAATTCATGAAATTGTTTTTATGTAAAAACAGACATTTTCAACTGAAGACGCACCCATCCCCCTCAACGAAGTTAAGTATCACTTTCATTTTCAATTGATCTCATGTTGTGACGCTATATTTCGTTAGCAATTACCGTTCAACTATGGCGCTTATGGACGTATGCTTGTCACCCGAGCTGAAAGAATCATGCTGTTCACCTACAGCTTGGCAATCTGAGCCGAACACCTGCGGTCCGAGTCATTACATGTTCGGACTGAACGCCAACGAATTGGCCGTCCCGACTGGAATGGACGTAAGTTGACTAGCGCTACATCCGCGTTGCTCCTAGTTTCCACACCTGGCTTAAACAAAGACAACTGGCTTAAAACAATGGATTTAGATGAATGGATTCGTACTGAGATGTTTACGCTCTTCTCTTTTTTAATCTCTACAGCCGGAGCAGTTTCTCGGGCCACTCACAGAGGGAGATACGGACATCAAAATTGAATTCCTTCATGGCACTACCACCTTAGCTTTCAAGTTCCAGCATGGAGTGATGGTGGCTGTGGACTCCAGAGCATCTGCAGGGTCTTACATAGGTGAGTTTTTAAAGCTAAAAAAGTTTTACAAGCAATTTCATTTCACATGTGCTGCTGAATACTTAACCCTCTTAATTTCATTTGCAGACACAAAAACATTCAACAAGGTCATTGAGATCAACCCTTATCTCCTTGGGACAATGTCTGGCAATGCAGCAGACTGTGTTTACTGGGAGAGAAGACTGGCCAAAGAGTGCCGGTAAATTTGATATAGATTATTCCTTTTTGCCTGTTAAAGTTTAAGGGAGTATGTTTTAATGCAATAAAACTAATTTGAATGCATTCAATCTGCAAGTACTAAAAATAATCTTAAGGCTGATATTATATCTTGTAAAGGATTTACAAGCTCAGAAACAAGACACGGATTAGTGTGGCCGCAGCATCCAAGCTTCTAGCCAACATGGTGGCTGAGTATCGTGGCATGGGCCTCTCCATGGGAACTATGGTTTGTGGCTGGGATGAGAGAGTAAGAGCCATTCTCATTTTTATCTTCAAACATTTACCTCTAATCTCACCTTTTCTGTTCCGCAATAGACAAGACCAAAGTTTACATTTTTGTTACAGTAAAGAATTAAACTCAACTGAGCATTGTCTTTTAATTGAAAAGGAAAGCTTTCCAAATCTGTATGAAAAGGAAAGCTTGTGAAGAAAAGCCTTGAATGCTGGCTTGAAAAAACCTTTTATCTTAGCATTGTAAGTTTGATGTTTGCAGCCTATTTAAGCAGTAAACACAGACAGACAGAAAAGAGTGATAGGTAGTAAGAACACTTTATTTCCCAGAATATTACATGTGTTAAATTTCATTCAACTGCAGTACTAAAATTTTTCTTCCTGTAAAATCTTTCTGAATGTACAATAAAATGTACTGAGGCCAGGTTAATTCTAACTCAAATCCAGGAATTCTTCTTTTTGTAACATGGCGCTTATCTGTTGGTCCATGAGACCTTAAATCTTTTAATTCTTCATTTACCAGATGTGATCTTATTCAAACCATTTTACTGTCAATTGTACAACATGGACAGTTTCTCTGGAGAGATAGTTCACCCAAAAATATAATGGCCAGATTAAATTATAAGGTCTGTCATAATTTACTCACCCTCAAGTTGTTCCAAATCTGTATGAGTTTTATTCTTCTGATGAACACAAAAGATGATATTTTAAGGAATTTTGGTAACAAAAAAGATGATGGCAGCCATTGACTTCCTAATGTTTTTTTTCCAAACTATTGGAGTCAATGGCTACCCGCAAATATTTGTTTACCCACATTCTTCAACAGAAGAAAGAATCTTATGACAGGTTTGTAATGTCATAAGTTTGAGCAAATTCAATTTTTTATTTTGGGGTGAACAAATTTTTTAAAGGTGACATCATGAGAATCTGACTTTTTCTGTGTTTAAGTGCTATAATTGGGTTCCCAGTGCATTTACCAACCCAGAATATTTGAAAAGGACAACCCAGTAACTTTGTTTTGGTAAGCCTTTTTCTACAAGCATGTGGAAAAACTAGCACATCAGATTTCGTTCCACTGGTGATGTGGTAAGGGGATCTTCTTATAATACTACCGCCCTTAATCTGCACATTTCCACGCACAGTGCCGCCATTGTGTTTTCACAAGCGACAACAGTGTACACTATAAAAAATAAAAAACAATTTGTTGAGTCAGCTTAAATTAAAAATTTTAAGTTTAGTCAACTGAGTTTAGTCAACTTGAAATGTTAAGTTGTACTAATTAACAACTTAGATATTTGGGTTTGCTAAACTTAACAGATGGGTAAGTAACCCAGCTGCTTTAAAAATTTAAGTTGATTCAACTCAAATATCTAAGTTGTCACTTAGTATAATTTAACATTTCAAGTTGAATAAACTTTTTTTTGAGTTAACCAAACTTAAAATTTTAAGGCAGCCATGTTACAAATTATTTTAAGTTGACTCAACAAATTGTTTTTTACAGTGTACCAGTTCTAACACCATGGCAAAAGTTCAAGCAAAGCAGATAGCTGTTCTGTCGTTGGCTGCACAGACGAGCACAGAAAACTATTTAGAGTCCCACCATACAGTACATCATAGGCGTAATTTACAGGTGGGATGGGTGGGATATGTCCTCAACACTTTTTGCCATGGTTGATATTGTCAACCATGCAGCAGATGATTGGCTGTCATTCTCTATAGTAGAAGATGATGAAGTCAGAATCTGAGGCTGAGTTGACGGCCATGCTCCTCCAGGCCGCCAAGAGCATCGGGCTAGAGGTGAACTCTCCACCTTCTTCTGAGAGCTGGATGACTGGTATTTGGGCTCCGGACGTGGCTTTATCTTCCCAGAGATTCATGAAGAGCTCACCAAAACGTGGAAAGTGCCCTACATCGCGCCCGTTTGTGTTTGAGCTCTTCCTTCCTCACTACCCTCGATCATAGGGAGGGCAGGGGGTATGTAGAGCATGTGGTTGCAGTGCATTTATGCCCGCAAAATACCGCCACCTGCAGAAATCATCAGCGCCTCGGTCCAAAGCCTATAAGCTGTCATCAACTCTCGCTGCCAAGGCTTACATCACTGCAGGCCATGGTTCCCACCACTCCTTTTCGAGATCAGGTGGTGAACCTGCAAGCACTGCCCCTGGAGAAGGCAGTCCCAGCCTTGGCATTGCTGTGTCCCATTTGCATCTTGCGCGTTTATGTGGAATGCAGCCGGAGTTTCAGACGCTCCGATGAGCTCTTTG
The DNA here is from genome assembly GCA_012976165.1 of Labeo catla. Classification (NCBI taxonomy): domain Eukaryota; kingdom Metazoa; phylum Chordata; class Actinopteri; order Cypriniformes; family Cyprinidae; genus Labeo; species Labeo catla. The sequence continues at coordinate 38,186 of VONZ01002204.1, forward strand.
TTTGCTTTGGAGGCCAGCAGAAGGGGAATGTTGTCTCCAAACAGAGGTTGGCTTATTGGGTGGTGGATGCTATCACCTTGGTGTACCAGTGCCAGGGTGAGCCGTGCCTCCTGGGAATGAGAAGTGTTGCCTCCTCCTAGGCGTTGGTGCAAGGCGCCTCTCTTGCAGACATCTGCAGAACTGCATGCTGGGCAACACCTAACACCTTTGTGAGATTTTACAATCTTCATGTAGAGCACATATCCTCCTCCCATGTGTTGGGTACATCAGGTAACATGCGGGAGGCTGTGCACTTTCTCCCAGTTGTTCCCCCTTAGTGAACTCTAGGTCCTCCATTGTCCTGCAATTCAGATTAGATGGAGTAGTCTGTCACCATGTCCCAGAACCCTGGCACCCCTGGTGGGCCCATTATCTGGTTTACAGGGCGTTGGGAAGGTTACTTATTCATATGTCCTAACACGCTTGCCTGATAGCATAATTTAGTTCAGGTTGTGGCATGATCCATAGGGACCTCATGACATAAGTTGAACATAACGTTGAACGTGACTGACTGAAAGGAAATAAGAGGGAACAAAGACATTACGTCCCTCATGCTACAATCCTGAACTGCGGGGAATGCCGAATGCTCTGCCCCTCAGCACAGACCTGAATGAGTGGTTCCACTCGCCAATTGGCCCTTTCTTCTTAAGCTCAGAGGTGACTAGGCTCCCAAGTGAGACCCCATGACTTAAGTTGATGTCATGTCTCCATTCCCTCCTTCAGGGAACGAGGGTTACATATGTAACCGAGACTTTATGAGCTGTAAATGCACAGCCCTATTCTGGAAAAGGCGGTGGGAGCAGCAGATCATTTGCATTTAAATAGACATGTATGAAAACAGTTTGTTTCTGCTTCCACTAAAAATAGGCATTTTTAGTGATATAATCAACGATCTGTGGGGTATCTTGAGCTGTGTACTTAACAGACATCACATATTGTAAAAAGCAGCATAATAAGACTTCTTTAAAACTCATTTCTATTTTTATAACACAAAATCGTTGTCTGTCAAAAACATCTGTTCATTCAACAAAAGGAGAATGCAGTGATGGTAACCCTACCTAAACCACCATTTAAAGTGCTTTTCATTAATCCTGCTACATCTTTGTTTGCATTTATGTTTTGTAGGGTCCAGGTCTGTATTATGTGAGCAGCAATGGCACGAGGTTAGCAGGAGATATGTTCTCCACAGGCTCAGGGTCCAACTATGCCTATGGTGTGATGGACTCAGGGCATAGGTGGGACCTAAGTGTACCTGAGGCTTATGACTTAGCAGAGAGAGCCATTTATCATGCCACACACCGTGATGCCTATTCTGGAGGGGTGGTCAACAGTAAGTAGCTTCTTACACAGTGTTTAAACACTGACAACAGAATATGTTACATTTTTGATGCATGGTCTCATGCATGGTGAAAACCTTACTTCTGTGCTTTGTGTTTTTTATCTTTCCAGTGTACCACATGCAAAAAGATGGCTGGATCAAGGTTTCCCAGAATGATGTTGGTGATCTTCATCATAGATATGTTTCTGAGCGCAAGTAATATAGGTTGGAGCTGTCACTGAATAATGCTATGACAACTTTTGTTTAAACTAGAGAGTTTCTATTAGTACAGACATGTAGCTGGTTACAGATGAAAAGATTGTTAACAAATAATACTTTCGATGCAATTACTGTCTGTAAGATGAAATAAATCACTGTGAAAACATTTGTCCAAAACTTTTCTTCCGAAGCCTTTTATCAAATACATTTTACACCTCATAATGTATAAGGAATATCTGTGGAACATTTAGCCAAATCTGCTGTATATACACTGAAATAAAAAAAAGGTCTTACAAAAGACAGAACATACTAGATAATTCTGCAATACATAGTAATAAATAATTCAGAACTATTTTTATTTCCATTGGTGGAAAAAGCGCAAAGTCAAGTGCGTTAAAAGCCATGTTGTTTTGTACATTTACATTTACACTGTAGCAAATGCATTTATCTCTAATATATGATGTAATTTCCTATTAACCTCAGATCATTTAATAATGACACTGTTTTCCTTATACACTGACTTTATCTGACTATGTAGCTTGTAAAGGTGTTATATGATGAATTCATACGCATGGGTTTTACCATCACCAATAAGTCAGATAATGAGGTCTTTTAGAGATAGCTTGATCAATAATTGTAAACTTAATTTCAGAAGGTGTATTTCTTAATTTGCTCATTGCACCTCAAGTGTGACTTCACAGTCTTTGCAGCCAACAGGAACCTCTTCTTTTGGTAGAGAAAGCACTTTTTCCCAAATAAGAATTACTAGTATTGTGTGAGATGTGACATTTTTGCACACTGGACAAACATTAAAAATCTAACTACAGGACATATTTAGGCTATATATATAGGCTTTTTATAGGTAACTCGGCAAATAAAAATATGTTCTAAGAACATTTTTATAATATTTCCATGAGTTAAATCTAGGCTAACTGTATACAGTTCTGTTTATTTATTTATTTATTTTATTTATTATTATTTTATTTTATTTTATTTTATTTTATTTTTATATAAGGAATTTTAAAGGAATTTTGCAAACATTACGTGAACATTTGTGAGGGTAAAACAGAAACCGAAAGTTAACGGCCTCTACCATAATCCACGGATCATGTTTTAACACAAGATTTACAGCGCCAGTATTCTGCGAGGAAAATCGTTTACAAATATCCCGATTTGAACACAACACTGGCGTTGAATTTATCGTCGCATCTCTTCAGAAACGATACTGTGGTGACGAGCGGAATTATGTTATGATTTGTGAAAAGATTTTGGATTAGGTATTTGTTAAATGGTTAAATGTAAAGTCGTTTCACTTTTACATTTAGGGGGGTTTGACGTTTCGCTTCACGGTTCTAGAGAAGCCAGGTCGAAAACATTAGCGTTTATACAAGGGACCTAGACCTCTTTAACAGAGAAATCGAAGCTTCTGGGTATATACACATTTATAATACGAGCGAAAATAAGCGTTTTAAACCTGCGGAGAACGCATTTTGAACAGGCTAACTAGCTACATCGATTCATATCTAGCTGAAAGGCTAGCATGATGCAGACAGCAGATCGGGGACCGCTGAGGACACTCTTCAGACTTCTGTCTCTGTCTAGACCCGATGTGGTACCAATATGTGGGGCTTTCCTGTTCCTTGTTGCGGCTGTTATTGGTGAGAAATTAGCTTCGGGTTACGTTTTGAATGATTATTACTGTACCTTACAACCTGTTTTTTCTGTTATATTTCACTATGACTGTTCATTATCCTGCTCTATAATTTCAGGTGATATGCTCATGCCTGCATTTACGGGTCAAATAATTGATGCCTTGAATTCAAAATTTGATAGTAATGCATTTGCAAGTGCAATTTTCTTCATGGGGCTTACTTCTTTTGGAGGGTGAGTTTGATCTTTGTGTACATGATCTATGCACATTTGGGTTGGATGTACATTAAAATGTGCAGTTTGTGCACTTTCAGGTCTTTTTCTGCTGGATGCCGAGGTGGATTGTTCATGCTCACAATTTCCAGGCTTACAAAAAGAGTCCGGGAACGTCTTTTTGGTTGTTTCGTCAAACAAGACATAGCATTCTTTGAAACAACATCAAAAGGTCAGTCATGCAAGCTCACACTTGGATGCTCAAGTTCAACAGGCTCTATTTTTAATACTGAGCTTCTTCATACAGGGGATATCACCACATGTTTGTCTAGTGATGCATCTCTGATGAGCCGGTCTCTGGCTGCAAATGTCAACATTCTTCTGCGCAGTCTTGTTATGACTATCGGCATCTACTGTTTCATGATTCAGCTCTGCTGGCCCCTGGCCTTGCTCAGTGCTCTTGAGTCACCAATTACTATCACTGCTGAGAAAATATACAACAAGTACTATCAGGTAAATGAAAACACTGAAATACACTGGAGATGCTGAAATGTGTGCCTTTATATTTTTGTTTATTTCATGAACAAGGTACAGACATATTATTGATTAAAGGAATAGTTCACACGAAAATGATAATTTGCTGAAAATGTATTCATCCTTAGGCCATCTGAGATGTAGAGGTGTTTGTTTCTTCATCAGAACAGTTTTGGAGAAATGTAGCATTACATTACTTGCTCACCAATAGAACCTCTGCAGTGAATTGGTGCCATCAGAATGAGAGTCCAAACAGCTAATAAAAACATCTTAGTAATCCACAAGTAATCCACACCACTCCAGTCCAGCAATTAACGTCTTGTGATGGGAAAATGTGCATGTTTGTAATAAACAAATCCATCAAGATGTGTTAACCTTAAACCGTTGATTCTGTCTCTAATACATAATATTGCTTTCCCCAAAGAAAAGGTTGTCTCTTCTGAATCAGGAGAGACATATGCACAAATCAAGCATTGTTTACAAGCCAAAACAGTTCTTGACAAGTATGTTTTGGTGATAGTTTGAAGTTAAAAATATCTTGATGGATTTTTTTAATAAAAACATAACTTTTCACTTCACAAGACATTAACTAATGGACTGGAGTGTTGTGGATTACTTGTGGATTATTGTGATGTTTTTATCAGCTGTTTGGATTCTCATTCTAACAACATCCATTTACTGCAGAGGATCCACTGGTGAGCAAGTGATGTAATGCTAAATTTCTACAAATCTTTTCAGATGCATAAACCCATTTGCATCTTGGATGGCCTGAGGGTGAGTAAATTTTAAGTTTTTGGCAGTCTGTCCTGATAACTAACATGCCTTCTCTTTGTGTTTGTAAGGGGCTGGTGAGTTCAGTGAAAAAGTCCATAGTAAAAAGTAACCAGGTTGCTGGAGAAAGCATTTACCTTATCAGATCTGTCAGGAGCAATGGGGCTGAGACGGTGGAACAGAAGATGTATAATGCCAGACTTGAAGAAACATACCATTTTAAAATACGCAGAGACAGTGTCAGAGCTACTTACTTGCTATTCATGAGGGTAATTATCTCAAAAGGCTATATTTTCATTGCAATATATTTGTCCAGGCACTGGGATGTCTGTAAACAATAATAATAATGAAATAACATTCTTTTGTTTAGTTATTTCAGTTAAGCATGCGGGTGCTGATCATGTGGTACGGGCAGCGAATGATCAAATCTGGTCAAATGACACCTGGAAACCTTGTGTCCTTCATACTCTACCAAATGGAGATTGGAGGCTATGTACAAGTGAGACACATTTAGAGTTGTCATTTGTTTTTAAGTAGTTTCATAATAGTAGTTCAAATGTCTGTGAGAATTGCACATATATGAAAAGAAATTCATGTGCCACCATTTTCAGACAAACAACATCCATTTATGCAGTAAAAAATCTGTTATGTTCTCTTAAAATTCACTTTCACTTTGGAACTGAGTGAATGAAAATAAAGTAAAAGATAATTGCAAAAGAGTGGAAAGTGATTGATAATAAACTCACATTTAATTGCAAATAAATACAACATGTTAACATCTGCTTTTTTTATTCCAGACCTTAGTTGAACTGCATATGGACCTTATTGAGTCACTGGAGTCAGCTGACAAAGTCTTTGAGTATATGGATTACAAACCATCTGTTTTATGTGGTGAGCTTGCACCTGACCAGCTCAAAGGACATGTGATGTTTAAAAATATTAGCTTCTCATATTCATCGTGCCCAGACAAGAAAGTACTAGAGGTACATTGATTTTATAAAAGCCTTTGTATGAGAAAGTTTACATACAAAACATTTAGGTTAAGAAAATAATTTGGATGTTAAATTGTTACACATCTAAATATGTTTGTTCTTTTGCTTATTGGTCTTGTATCTCTGTAGAATGTCTCATTTGAGATGAAACCAGGGTCAATCACTGCACTAGTGGGTGTCTCAGGTGGGGGGAAAAGCACCTGCGTAGCCCTGTTAAAGCACCTTTATGAGCCCCAGTCTGGTGAAATCCTCCTGGATGGAAGGCCCCTAAAGGAATATGATCACAAGTACTTTCACCAAAAGGTAATATCATGTTTTCCCTAAATGCTGCATCATGTACATCTAGATTTTGTGATATGGGCCATTATTCACAAGATTATTATCCACAAGATTTGTGAATAATTCCTGTTTCCAATGCAGGTAGCTGTTGTGAGTCAAGAACCAGAGCTTTTTGCCTGCTCTATTCAGAACAACATCACTTACGGCCTTGACAGTTACTCTGAAGATGTGCTTCAGACTGCAGTTAAACAGGCTCATGTTAACAGCTTTGTTCACTCTCTGAAAGAAGGCTATGATACAGGTAATATATGGATGGAAACTCTGCATTTCTGTTAAAAATGGTAAAATTTGTTAATGTATTTAAATACATGTTTTGTAAAGGTATTATCCTACAAAACGCAGTGTGTTAATATATACAAATACACAGAGCTGTGTATTCCGTTACTGATTCCAAATTACATGACAATAATTGTAGTAATGTAATTCATTACATTACATATTTTAGATAATATAATCAGATTACTTTTAGATTACTTCTTACCTAACTTGTTTATCACATTGATTTAAACAGGATAATCTTGTACCATAATGATATGAAAACACAAAGAGTGATAAAATATATTCCTTTCATTGTAATTAACAACATGAAGTGCACTAAACATTATATTCCATCAAGGTTTCCCAAACTGGTTCGTACAGGAACTGCAGGGGGTTTGCGAGTTTAATGAAAGGCTAACAATTAAATTATAAATGTAAAATTAAAATAAATCATTTTAAAACAACAATCAAAATAATACACTTACTAAAAAATATTTTATGTTACCTAAACCGTGAAGATGCAAATGTGATACTTAATTATTAAAATATTTATTTTTAGATCTTAATTTAAAAAAAGATGTTAAATCTCAGGGGTACTTAAGGGGGGTCATTGATTATGATTTCACTTTATAACTTTAGCTAGTGTGTAATGTTGCTGTTTGAGCATAAACAACATCTGCAAAGTTATGACGAAGTTCAATGCAAAGGGAGACATTGTCTTTAACAGAATTGCTGACATTAAAAGTAAATATATTAGGTGAAAGAGCATGTCTGCAAATAAAGGAATAATGAGAATTTGTGCATTTTGATGATACTGAAATCCTTTTAATAATACATAATAATACATGGTTAAATCCTACTGAGTGATAAGTCAAATAAATATGAATGTGTTCATCAATAGTTGATCAATGTTGAAATACTTCTTAAATCTGAAATGATTTTTGTAAATCCATTGGTCAAATTCTGTGTACTTCTGTGTACCTGACTATAGTCTATGTGTGCAACTCCACAAAACTGGATTTTCTGAATGTATATAAGCGGGAGACTTTTTTTAGAAAGGAAAATTTAAAATATAAAAAAGAGGAATTAGAAAGAATCAATAAATTATATATAAATTATTGCTATTGTGTGAATAATATGTAATCATGAAATCAATAAAAAGTAACTATGGTCTGATTACGAGTATTTTAAAATGTAACCTACTCTAATAACAAGTACTTAATTTGTACTATCTGATTACGCAATCCAGATGATTACATGTAATCAGTTACTACCCAGCTTGTTTTAATTATTACCCATTGTTTTAAGTTCACTTAAAGGAGAAGTTCACTTCCAGAACAAAAGAGTACATGTTTGTTCTGGAAGTGAATTTCTCCTTTAAATTGGAAGTTGTTATTTTTTAAAGTCTAATAAATGTTATCATTTATGGCTTTCAATTACGAATGGTTATAATCAATGGTTAAATATTAGGAAAAAAAAACAATTTCCTAGAGACATCAGTAATATTGGTACAAGTGATGCTCACCTTCAGTCATAAAAATGGTATTTAACAAATATTAAGAATATGCTGTCTTTATGTTGTTTCTACATTCATTTTTTGAATGTAAATTTATTGCAATATAAAAGTATATTTAAAAAACTTTAATGTTAGCTGGAATTAATCACGATAAATCACAATTAATTTCAGAAAAATGTGCAATTAATTAGTTCATTTTTTATCAGTTGACAGCACTAATTTATATACATACAAGGACCCCAAAAAGTATGAAAATGTATAAATGTATTTTCATTATATAACAAAATATCAAAAACAGGTTTTATGTATTTATTTAATAAAAAAATAAATAAGCAAACTAAAATTAACGGGGTTGTGATGCTAAAAAAAAACATTATTTTGTGTATTTGGTGTAATGCAAAGTGTTTATGTGGTTTGAGGTTTTCCACATACTGTGGAAAACTGTTACAAAAAACACTGTTTTCCACATACTGTACATTGTTGTTCCTCCTCTCTGCCCCACTTTTCTTAAACATGTTGATTTTTTACAAAGCTTGTTGTTTTGAAAAGCGCAGTGTGCTCTGATTAGCCAGCTATTCAGTGCGTTGTGATTTGCTGAATACCTCAACCGTGTGATGGAAATGTTACTCCCTTCCCATGTTGTGATGCCATGTCCCAGCACAACAAAACAAAAACAATAAAACCCATTAGAAAAAAAGGCATTTGTTGCATCCAGTGAAGAAATAATTACTGATTGTAATGACTTTGTAGAAACAACAAATAAGCACTACTCTACACTGCTCAAAACTCACGTTTGACTAGCCAATTGCAAATGCTTTAAATATGAAAACGTACTTACAGGCTGCGAGTCAGAAGTGCCAGACTTTCCTTGGAATTGCCCCACTTTATAGTGTGCATACCTGGCATTATAGGCTAATCTCCCAGGTTCAGGAAACAGTCCTTCAAAAAAAAAAACCCTGCAAATACTTAAAGGGGTCATTGGATGCTAAGTTCACTTTTTCGTGTTGTTTGAACATTAACGTGTGTTGGCAGTCTATGTACAAATCTACCCTATAATGATAAAAATCCATGCAGTGGTTTTAATTAATCTATAAAAATAATATCCCTTTTCAAATCGATCCGTTCTCAGATGCCTGTCGTTGTGGCATCACACCCACAGATGCCGCTCCCACGATAGTTGGCGTTAGCATTTTTCCACAGATCAGCTTTAACAGTCCGACCTCTTTGTTTCGATGCCAGAGCAGGGATGTAAGTTAGACAAGAATTGAGCGATTGAGGTGTTGTGTTGCTGGATGTAACAATGAACATAGTGGTCGTCATTTACTCCCGACATCTGAGCTGCTGAAGATGCAGTGGATTACGTTTGTTTGTGAAGGGAATGCACCTCCCGATCTACATATATCCGTCTATGTTCGCGCAAATCATTCGTGATCCAGCTTCATTTACAGCAGAAGTGAGTATAAGGTTTTTTTTTAAATGAATCTTTGTGATCACCTTTCCTAATAACGTGCTAGTTGCCAAGGTTAGTGAATAAACGCAGCTAAACATGGCTAAAGTAAACAGGCTCGTCACTCCACAGAGAGAAGAGAGGGGCGGGGCGAGCAGAGTTCATTAACATTTAAAGCAACCTCGACCAGAACAGGATGATTTTTGCTGAGCTGATTTTGGCAAGGTAAAAAAGGTCTTATTTACACTACCATTGAGAAATTTCAACCAAAGCATGTTATAGACTTCATTAAGAGCCTAAAGAATCATATCAACTTGTGGAAAATGGGCATCCGAAATGAGCTCTGCAAAATCATCCCACCCATAATTGTTCCTTTAAATGTAAATAAGCTCTGCTCACCCCACCCCTCTCTTCTCTCTGATGCTCTGAGAGATTGTTGTTTAGCCACGAAACTTGCTAACTAACACGCTATTAGGAAAGGTGATTGCAGAGATTAATAAAAAAAAACCTTATACTCACTTCTTCTGTAAGTGAAGCTGGATCACGAATGATTTGCATGGACATAGACGGATATATGTAGATCGGGAGGTGCATTCCCTTCACAAACAAATGTAATCCACTGCATCTTCAGCGGCTCAGATGTTGGGAGAAAATGACGACCACTATGTTCATTATTACATCTAGCAACACAACACCTCAATCACTCAATCTGAGATATTCTTGTCTAACGTGTCTTCCGGCATTGAAACAGTGGAGGCTGGACTGTTACAGCTGATCTGCGGTAAGACGCTCATGTCAATCAACTATTGTGGGAGCAGCTTCTGTGGGTGTGATGCCACACCGACAGGCATCTGAGATTGGCTCAATTTGAAAAAGGAGATATTATTTTTTACAGATTAATTCAAAACCATGCATGGATTTTTATCATAATAGGGTAGATGTGTACATACACTGCCGACACACATTAATGTTCAAACAACATGTAAAAGTGAAATTTGCATCCGATGACCCCTTTGAAACATTTCACAAAACACTTGATTTGATATTTTTCTTAATGACAAATATAATCTATGTACCAAAACTATTATGTCTTTTTTCAGATGTTGGAGAGCGTGGTGGTCTTCTCTCTGGTGGTCAGAAGCAGCGCATTGCTATTGCCAGAGCTCTGATCAGACAACCTCAGATCCTTATACTGGATGAAGTCACCAGCAGCCTGGACACTGAGAGCGAAAAAATGGTATGCATATACATGAGTCAGTCAGTTTGGAATTACATTGTAATTTGCTAAAAAATGTACTCATTATTATCTGTGTGACCATCAGATCCAAAACGCACTGGCATGTTTCACCACTCAAACCACACTGATCGTGGCTCACAGGCTGAAGACCATTGAGAGAGCAGATCAAATAATAGTGATTGATAAGGGCATGGTATCTGAGAAAGGCACTCACATGGAGCTGATGGAGAAGAAAGGAATCTACTACAGATTAAAAGAGAGTCGATTTAATGAGGACAACACTGAAGCTACTAATTAGCCAACCAACTGAGAAATGATAGAATAGTTCGCACATGCAAAGCAAATTTGCTGTCATCTGTTAAAAACTGTTGAAAACTACCATTTTAAGATGAGTGATATTTAAATCTCACCTATTGCAATACTGAACTTTTTTTTTAAAGATATTTTAAAATAAAAACAAATCTGTGGTTCTTTTATGTGTGTCACACCATAGGACAGAAATGGTAGTTAAAATATTTCTATTTAATTTTGAACATGTCAAAGGAGAAAGTTAGTTTAATTTTGATACAAACAATATCAAAATGTTTAAACAAAACAAAATAATTTTCATCTACAAAATTCAGTTTCTTAATCAATCAGTATGTTACACTCAGTGTTGCCAAGTCTTCGGTTTTCCTGTTGAATTGGTCCACTTTAAAACTGTTGCTGTGGGTTTTTTTTTCATGTCCTCAGGTTAAAGCGACCTCAAAACTGAAATTTAGCCCCTGGAATGCAAATTTTACCAGGGGAACCCTGCCAAAATACGTGCATTTTACCTCCCTTCAAAACGCGATTGGGCTAGTTTTGAGTAGCAATTGAGCGGGTTTTGTTGTGAAAACCTGGCAACCCTGGTTACACTGAAACTTTTCTAATCTTCTACAGATTCAAACCCGTAGAAAATCAAACCTTGCTATTCTGAGCTAACCTGTCATTAGTGGTTAGCAAGAAATATTTGCATAATTTTCCATGATTAGGTAGTTTAACATACAGTCTTTAATTTAGAAATATAATTTAGGGGTGTCGCACCAAATGATGACAAAATGTAACACTTTTGTAGTGGTTCCAAAAAAGTTAAATATTTGAATAATGAACTTGTCATGGGCTTCACAAGGGGCTTCAGTATCATGATCATGAATGGGGTTCTTTAACTAATTAACGTTTTCTCTGGAAATGGGCAATTTAAAATCAGGATATGGTGTCACACCAGAGGACGTGGTTTTCAGGGACAAAATGTATCAAGTTCCTTCTTTCAGAAATATATGGATGAAAAGAATCTTTGGCATTTACTAAAATAGACACTTGTAGAATTATGCTGGAAGTATTTTTATGCTTTTCTTTATAATTTATAAAAGTTGCTTAAGACAGTCACACTATAGGACAATTTGAGATTTTGCTAAAAAATTTAAAGAAACCACTGCAGCTTTTATAGCAACAGGTCCCTGTAGGACAAAGAAATGTTTAACGATTTACTGCATTTTAAATCCATGTATAATTCTGTTTTAAAAAGTAAATATTTTAGTTTAGTAACTGCCTTGGTCACTGAAATGTATTTGTATGTAAATACAGGGCATAAGCTAATTGTAGCATATGCATGTCACCACATATTTAAAAAAAAAACATATTCTTCTATAATTTGTTAAATTGCTCCCTTGGTTCTTTTTCTAAAAAGAAATATCTTGAAATGTAAAATAAATATCTGAAACCATTTCACATGGATGTGTCTGTTTGTAGAAAAGGTATGCTAATATTCTACATTTTATATATTAATCTATTTTAGTGATACATGTTTTACAAAACTCAGAAGGTGAAAGAAAGCAAAAGCTATCAGCAAAACCTGTGTTACTTGTTCAATGTTACTTTGTTGTGTTTGTTGTTCGTCCTGTAGCAACACACCCTGCAGCACAGGGAAGAGGTTGGCACCTCCCTCTCTGAGCGAGTACTGCCTCCATTTTATGTCTAAATGCCAAACACCTGAAAAGCTTTATTAACTGTTTCACAAACAAAATGAAAGGCCAATGCTAACCAGCATATTTTGTGCAGTGTGCTGCAATCCAAAGGAAAAAAATGCTTTAAGCATTTTGGAACAGTTGGAATAGAGTTCCAAATGTGCTCCAAATGTTAATTTTGGACTGGGCTATACTTAATTTCTACCTACTGCAAATATAGATCAAATTTAATTTAGACAACCTTTATGTCAAAAATGACTGCTTAAGATATTTTTCATGCGCTATATTTAATGAAATCATACTGTGAGGTTTTTTAAATAGTATTTTTTTTGTAAGTTAATATGGTTTCTCTTTTACAATCCTGTTACATCAGCTTTGTGAAGGTGAAGTTTGGTGGAATCACATGACTTCCTGGAAATGCCTTTATTTCCAGAAAGTTTTTGTAATACGCCACACGACAAGAAATAAACATTGTTACTCTCTCCGTCTCTCCATAATATGAAGTAAATGCTCAATGTTTTAGCAACCAGATTTGAGCTCCTGATGCTGTACTTGAAAAATAAACAGATCGCTCTGACTTCATTTCATATACATTATTCAGCAGTGCTCTATAAAATTAAAGCCTCATTGTTTTATGACCCTGAAACATAGTTTTGAATCAGTAGGTCAACAAGAACTAAATGTTAGATTCTGACAAACAAGCTGTGTGGCGGCCTTGACATGCACACATTTGATTGTTATTTTGGTCTTTGTGGCTATCACAAGATCAGCTACCAAACATGCAAATCCAGTTTACCTAGAAAGTCCCTATTGATTCACCTGGTAACTCATTTGTGTGTTTGGCCTGGTGTCTGCTGTACCTGGCTCATGCCGTGTTTCGCCACACCTAATACCAGCGGGACAGATTTTTTTACTTTTCTAATCTTCTACAGATTCAAACCGGTGGACATTTTCTGTCACACCAAAGGATGTTTCAACATTTTGTGTCAATTAATAACCTTGCTATTCTGAGCTAACCTGTCATTAGCGGTTAGCAAGAAACATTTGCATAATTGTCCATGATTATGTAGTTTAACATACAGTTTTTAATTTAGAAATATAATTTAGGGGTGTCGCACCAAATGATGACAAAATGTAACACTTTTGTAGTGGTTCCAAAAAAGTTGGACACCTAATACCAGCAGGACAGATTTTTTTATGCCACAAACAAAAAAACAAAGCAACTGGCCATGAATGAGTTAAGTGCTTGCACAATTTTACATACCGGTAATGGTGCACAATTGGTTTCATGAAATCACGTGATTTTTATTAAATGCCCAGATAGCGCTGTGTTGTGACCGTTGGCCATTTTGTGACCTGAAACTAAATTTTATTAAAAATAAATTAAAAAAAAAAATAGTGAAAGGTTCTCATTGCGTACATATCCAATTGCACATATCTTTAAATTCACATACTGACAAAAAAGTTTTGTAGTTTTTCAGTGCTTATTTATTTTTTACTTGATAATCAGTACTTGATCGATATTCTCACTAACATCTTACTAGTTTGTTGTTGTGATACATCACCTTTCATAATTGCCCCTTAAATATTCAGAGTGCTGCTGTATTTATAGATTGCATTTGTCTTCTGATATTGCCTTGTTGGAAAGTACCTGTTGTTCTTGTTGTTTGCTGCCTAGTTATGCCTGGCACGTTCACAGTTGCGATGTTATGTTTTATCACTCCCTAGCGCTAGCAGGACAGACATGACAAGATGGTCTTCATGGTCTGTTTTCCTATAACATGAATGCATATTGGTGATCAGTGGGGGTTTAGATTCAAATTGAGTTAGCAGGTCCAATATTAAGTAGATTTCAGTACAAATTGAGTACAAACTGTGAAATGTTATAGTTTAAAAGAAATCTATAATATTAGCATAAAAATCAAGCCTAATGTAAAATACCAACATCTGACAAAAAAGGAAGGCAGAAGGATAAAGACTAATTTTATGACTTACAGGAATACAACAAAAATGAAAGGGTTTTTCACACCACAAACAAAAAACAAAGCGACTGGCCATAAATGAGTTAAGTGCTTGCAAAATTTTTCTTGTCAGTGAAGGTGCACAATTAGTTGTGTGAAATCACGTGGCATTTATGGTATGCCAAGGTCATGCCGCTCCAGATTACTGGTGCCATTTTGTGATTGTCAGCCATTTTGAGACCTGAAATAAAAAAACGGCTAAGCTCAGGTGATAGTGAAAGGATCTCATTGCATATAAAACTGATTCTTTTTGCACATATGCACATATTATTTACACAAACTGACAAAATTTGTGTAGTTTTTCAGTGCTTATTTCTTTTTTACTTTGCTAGTCAATTTAAAACTACAAAACCACTCAATTTTCTCTTTCACTTCGTACTAGTTTGTTGTTATGATACATCACCTTGAATGATTTCCCCTTAAATATTCAGAGTGCTATTGTATTTATAGGTCACCCTTGGCATTAGATATTGCCTTGTTGGAAAGTACCTGTTTTTCTTGTTTCGGTACTGCAGGTCTGTTTTGCTGTCTGGTTATGCCTGGCACGTTCACGGTTGCGATGTTATGTTTTATCACCCCCTATTGCCAGTGGGACAAACATGACAAAATGGTCTCTGCTTTATAACGATGACAGCACTGTCTACCTTTCCCAAAATGGCTGTCACCATTTTTCATTAATGCACACCTTCATGGTCTATACATCTATGTATCTGTTTTCATATAACAAGAAAGCATGTTGGTGATCAATAGTGTTTTTGATTAAAATTGCATTGAGTTAGCAGGTCCAATATGTGACCCTGGACTACAAAACCAGTCAAAAGGATCAATTTTCTAAAACTGAGATTTATACAAGCTAAAAAAAAAAAAATGATTCCTATTGATGTATGGTTTGTTGGGTTAGGACAATATTTGGCTGTGATAAAACTATTTAAAAAATCTGGAATCTGAGAATGCAAAAAAAAATTAAAATTAAAGAAAATTAAAGTTGTCCAAATAAAGTTCTAAGCAAAGTTTTGATATATTTACTGTAGGAAATTTACAAAATATCTTCATGGAACATGATCCCAATGTATTATAGCATAAAAAAGATCATTTTGACCTATATAATGTATTTTTGGCTATTGCTACAAATATACCCATGCTATCTAAGACTGGTTTTGGGGTCTAGGGTCACATATATTTTTTAAGTATATTTCAATACCTAAGAAACTGTGAAATGTTACAGTTTAAAATGAATCTACAATATCTTGTTGCAAAACAAGCCAAATAAAAGATACCAACATTTCACAAATAAAAAATCTATTGTTACACACCAGGAAGGCAGAAGATAACTTATAGGAATACTTTAAAATTATTTAAAAGCTGTTTTTTGGTGTTGCAAACAAATAAAAACAAAAAAAACAAAGCGACTGGCTGTGAATGAGTTAAGTGATTTTTTTATGCCAGTGAAGGTGCACAAATCACGTGACTTTCACGAAATGCCCAGATTGCCAGTCCGGATTATCGGCACCATTTTGTGATCGCCGGCCATTTTGTGACCTAAAATAAAAATAGTTTTGCCAAGCTCAAGTGATAGTGAAAGGATCTTGTCACATACGAAACCCATTCTCTTCAGTAAGGAGAGTGAGTGTCTGCATATGCACATATTCACTCACACGACATCCTGCAGTTTTTCATTGTTTGCTTCTTTTTTATTTGCTAAAGTCATTTTAAAACCATACCACCATTTAATATCCTCTATTGTTTTTTTTTGTTTGTTTTTTTCTAATTTGTGTTCATGATATTTCAACTTGGAATAATTTCTCCTAAATATATTACCAATGCTGTGATATTTATAGCTCATCTTTGAGTTGAGACATCGTTATTTTGGGAAAGTCCTGGTTCTTGTTTCGGTAGTGCAGGTCTGTTTAGCTTGCTGCCTGGTTATGTCTGTCTCATGGTGCATCCACGATTGCGGTGTAATGTTTTATCACCCCCTATTGGAAAATACACTGCTGGCAAGAAATAGTACAGTGATAGTTTGGCCTCCATTACAAGGTACTGCCTCAAAATGAACGCCATTACACAGACACATATGCAGACTATATATCTTAAGGATCTTTAATGCACATTGTAGTCCTTCGTTTACAATATTAAATGATCTATCCCTCTGTTGTGATACAAAAGCATTATTTTTAACTCTTTTCAACTAGATAATCAACACTGAACATTAGGATTTGATAAATGGAAGTTGAGCAACTTTTTAGAATTACATTAAAACTTAAAGCTACGGACTTTACTGTTCTATTATTAGGCTTTTAATGAAATATATTAAAATGTAAATTATATAGAAATTTCAGTACTTGTTATAAAAGGTGGATGAGGGAGGGCAGCCATTTTCTCAAGTGATATTATAAAATGTCTGACAGATTTTAGGTACTTTTTTAGTTTTCCCCACATGTGCTACAGAAAAAAAATGAAACAACAGACAACAACCGAAACAAATGAGACAATAGCTCCCTCTAAGTTAAACTGATAGTTCACCTAAAAGTGAAAGTTCTCTCATCATTTATTTACCCTCAAGTTGCTCCAAACCTCCATGAGTTTCTTTTTTCTGTTGAACGCTAGCTATTGACTTCCATAGTATATTTTTCTTCCATATTATGGAAGTCAATGGCTACCAGCAAATGTTTGTTTATCAGAACTCTTTAAAATATATTATTTTTTTGTTCAACAAAAGAAAGAAATTCATAGAGGTTTGGAATAACTTGAGGGTGAGTAAATGACAGAATTCTCATTTCTGGGTGAACTATCCCTTTGTGAAAACCATGCATCAATTTTAGTGTGTCATGTAAGAGTGTGTTTTTAAAGCATCCATTCTTTCTAGTCTCCTCAGGTCCTGACAAAGCATTTGGGCGTTTTCCCGCGCTCCTCTTTTGGTTTGATTGTATAATCACGCCACCAGTGGCTGAATATCACATGCCAAACATAATAACAACACCCTGGAAAGTCCCGAGCCAGCACTCTTTCAGTTTCTTTTCTTCTCCAGTTTGTTGGTGATGCCAAGCCAAAACCAAGCTTACAGTCATGTGACTCAGTAAATGTGGGGGAGGGAAGGATTTGATAAACAGATCAAATGCAAACTAGCCGCTCCCTGGCAAAATGTATGAACTTTAAACTCTGAACTTGTTTTGAATCTGATCAATGATTTTTCAGTTTTATTGCCATTGGATCAGTTCATATTAAAAAAAGTTATGAAGTGACTGTAGATGACATGACAGGGGAACTTGGGGAAATTCTCAGCATTTTTACCATGCCTGATGAAAACAGGTTTGATCTGAGAGAACTTGCTTTAATGAGTCATCACTCAATGGTTAATTTCCCCAAATTATTTGTGATAATGAAAGTACGTAAGCCATTGGGTTGAACTTACATACTCTAACCTACTTTACCAAAGACAATCCAACAATATATGAGACAATGAAGTTGTTAGATACAAATCAGCTTGTTTACTGTAAATAATTTAACTGTAAAGGTATATAAAACCTGAGTTAATATGTGACCCTGGACCACAAAACCAGTCTTAAGAAGCACAGGTATATTTGTAGCAATAGCCAAAAATACATTGTATGGGTGAAAATTATTATGATTTTTCTTTTATGCCAACAATCATTAGTATTTTAACGAAAGATCATGTTCCATAACATTTTTTTTGTCAATTTCCTGCTGTAAACTTCATTTTTGATTAGTAATATGCATTGCTAAGAACTTCATTTGGACAATTTTAAAGGTGATTTTCTAAATATTTTGATTTTCTTTGCGCCCTCAGATTGCAGATTTTCAAATAGTTGTATCTTGCCCAAATATTGTTCTATCCTAACAAACCATACATCAATGGAAAGCTTATTTATCCAACAAAAATAGACGCTTATGACTGGTTTTGTGCTCAAGGTCACATTGTTTACGAGCAGGCTACACAGGCATTGTGTCAGTTTGGTTCAGTTAACAGGCTGATAATCCCCTGAAGTTCCCAAAGGGTGAATTGGAGGGGTGTGTAGTTTTATGGTTACATCAAGAGAAGTGTGGTAAAATCCGGCGTTCGTTATAGATTAGTCTAGAAAGTACCTAAATTAGTCGTTGTTTATTTGGGTTGGTTGATAAAGAGCTCCCCCAAGAGACTAATAAATAGATTTCACTTTATTCTGACCGAATAACAGACAGAGTTTCTGTCAGTAAAGAGGCTAAATTATTTTTTTTCGTCCGCTTTTCTTCTGTATTCACTTTTATGTGTTTAACTTTATCTTAATAGTGTTGTCAGAGAATATAATCAGCCAAAATGGTATTTTATACGTTACCTAAAAACGCTACATGTGTTGTTTTCTGGGTTTTCCAAACCTGCTTTTTCCTCGCTCACATGGCAACGTCTTGCGAATCGCGCAACCAATCAAAAATATCAAACAAATGGAAGGCGCCAAATCTGCCGTGTCATCCAACTGCTAATGCACAGACATTGGCGCCATCTTGTGAACACACATGAACAGCTTCTCAACAAGATGCATTCTTATAGTGTTTCTATCAAAACCTCATTAAATATCAGTTATTTAAACTCTTGTATTAACAGTAAACTTTGTAAAATATATTTATAGATTTTTATAATTGTTGCTGTTGTTAATAATGCTTAAATTGTACTGCTTAAATGGTTTGTTCATACCCGAAACTTGCAGCACACCTGATTTGAGGTGTAATGGTTTGTGGGTTATGTGTGGGGAGAAGTGCAAACAAATGCTGTAATGTGGTTTTGTTGCACATGGTAACTATGGGTTAGAGGGCATGTGGCAGTGGTTTCTTATTGTTCTGTATGATCTAGAATTTCAGAGAAATACAGTACTGTGTATATGTGACCCCTGGACCACAAAACCAGTCATATGGGTCAGTTTTTTTAAATTGAGATTTATACATCATCTGAAAGCTGAATAAATAAGCTTGTTAGGATAGGACAATATTTGACCGAGATCTAATCTAGATATAAAAATCTGGAATTTGACGGTGCAAAAAAATCTAATTACTGAGAAAATCACCTTTAAAGCTGTCCAAATGAAGTTCTTAGCAAAGCACAGACTTTTACTAATCAAAAATTAAGTTTTGATATATTTACGGAAGGACATTTACTAAATATCTTCACTGAACATGACCTTTATTTAATATCCTAAAGATTTTTGGCATAAAAGAAAAATTGCTATTTTTGCCCCATACAGTGAATTGTTGGCTATTGCTACAAATATACCTGTGCTAATTATGACTGGTTTTGTTTTCCAGGGTCACATATATCAGCAAAATTAGAAGCATCCTCTTACATTCAACTGCTTTTATTTGCAGCAAATTTCTTAACGTGTAAATATTTGTATTGACATAAAACAATTCAATAACTTAGGTATAAACTTAATCTCTTTATTGTTCTTCTATTGTTCCAGAGTTGCATCATGTGCAATAATTGTTTATGGTTCATTGAACTAGTACCTTTTTCAATAAAGATTTTGATTTGTACAAAATTATCTTTAAAATACAGTATCCTGGAAAATGGATGTTTTTTTTTGCTAAGTTGCCTCTCTAGTCCCATGGGCCAGAAAAACACAGAGACACCCATGACAAACTTAAAAGTGGTAAAACAAAGTAGGTCATTGCATAATAAAGTGTTATTTATGTCCTTTATATTCTATTAATATTATTTTTTACTACCACTATTATGTACACTACCAGTCAAAAGTTTTTTTTTTAAGAAGTCTGTTCCGCTCACAAAGCCTACATTTATTTGATCCAAAAAAAAAAAACAGCAAAATTGTTAAATATTTTTTTCTATTTAACACAACTGCTTTCTATTTAAATATTTTAAAATGTAATTTATTCCTGCGATTTCAAAGCTGTATTTTTAGCATCATTACTCCAATCACATGAGCCTTTAGAAATTATTCTAATAGTCTGATTTGCTGCTCAAGAAACATGTATTATTATTATTGTTATTGTTATTGTTGTTGTTATTATTATTATTATTATTATTATTATTATTATGTTAAAAACAGAATTTTTTCTTTGATGAATAGAAAGTGCATTTATCCAAAGAAATAGAAATATTTTGTAACATCATAAATGTCTTTATCATCACTTCTGGTAATATAAATTAAATTGACTCCAAGTTTTTGAATGATATAGTGTATTACAATACAATATTACAAAAGCTTTTTATTTCAGATAAATACTGATCTTTGGATTTTTCTATTCACCAAAGAATTCTGAAAAAATTTACTCAACTGTTTTAAATACTAATAATACTAATAATAATAATAATAAATAACAATAAATGTGTCTTGAACAGCAAATCAGCATATTAGAGTGATTGTGATTTCTGAAGGATCATGTGACACTGAAGACTGGAGTAATGATGCTGAAAATTCAGCTTTGATCACAGGAATACATTTTTTAAACATTTAAAAATATATTTAAATAGAAAGCAGTTATTTAATTTAAATTATTTAAATAATAAAATGCAGAAGAAAGGAGAATTCTTTAAAAAAAAAAAATCTTACTGTTCAAAAACCTTTGACTGGTAGTGTAGGCTACTATTTTGTATTTTGTAAAAAGAAAAGAAAAGCAATTCTACACAGTGACTTTGATGTAAAAACAGTTAATCTCGCTATACTATGGTGACATCACAACTAAAATGTGTGTGTAGACTATTCTAGTCTATACATTGTTACACACAAGCTCAAGTTTTGAATTTTCTGCATTCCCATCATAACTCTAGATGTCGCTGTTGTACACAAAATAAAACGCCTCCTGCCTGTGGCATATTATGCCAAAGTATTTTATAGGCCTATTAAAATACTAAAAGTATTACTGGCATTGAATTCTGTACTCTTACTTTGATTTGAATACTTAAAGACAGTTAATCTTGTATGCTGTGGTGACACCACAAATTAAATGTGGAAAAGATTCTATTCTAGAATCTTAATTTTGTATTGTAGTATTGTAGAACAGGCCTACTAAAAGTATTAGTATTATCCAAAGTTTTATATTCTATAGTATTTATTAATTTAGTTATTTTAACTTCAGTTTTGTTTGTTCATCATACTGATGACATGGCACAATAGTCAAGAAATAAATGTGACCCTGGACCACAAAACCAGTCATAAGGGTCTTTTTTTTTTTAATTGAGATTTATACATCACCAGCTGAATAAATAAGCTTTCCAGTGATGTATGGTTTGTTAGAATAAGACAATATTTGGTTGAGAGACAACTATTTGAAAATCTGCAATCTGAGGGTGCAAATATTGAGAAAATCGCTTTTAAAGTTGTCCAAATGAAGTTCTCAGCATTGCATATTACTAATCAAAAATTAGGTTTTGATATACAGTACTGTGCAAAAGTTTTAAGCCACTAGTATTTTCACCGGCTAAAAAATGGTTTAAAGTAAGTTATTTCTATCTTTGACTGTAGTGTGTCAGTAAAAAATATCGGTTTACATTTCCAAACATTCTGTAATAATAATTGTAATAATCTAGTGAGATTTTTGTTTGTACAAGGAGTCTGACAACAGCCAGTGCTGCACACTGATCTAATCTCATCATCATCCAGTCTGTCTGGAATGACATGAAGACACAGAACAAACTGAAACAGAGTAAATCCAGAAGAACTGTGGCAACATCTCCAGGATGTTTCAAGTAACCTACCTGCAAAGCTACCTGAAAAACTATGCACAAGTGCACATAGGGCAAAAGCTGCTTTAAACGCAAAGGATGGTCACATCAAATGCTGATTTATTTTAGTTAATAGAAGAAAATCTATTTATGACATTGTTTTTGACAGCATCCTCATTTTATGTGCCTAACTGCCTAAAAATTTTAACAGTACTGTAGCTTTGTAGGTGTAGGTCTCTTAAAGCATCTTGGAGATGTTGCCACATTTTTTCTGGATTTAGTCTGTCTTCGTTTTTTTCTGTTTCTTAAGACAGACTGGACTGAATGATGGAGAGATCACATCTCTGTTTGCACAAGGAGTCTGACAACAGCCTGTGCTCCATACAAAAATCTCACTGGATTATTATAATTAATGGCAAAATGAATGTTTGGAAATGTAAACTGATATTTCCTGCTGACACACTACAGCAAAAGACCGACTTCAACTGACTTTAAACCATTTTTTAGCTGATAAAAATACTAGTGGCCTAAGACTTTTGCACAATACTGTATTTCCGGTAGGAAATTCACAAAATATCTTCATGGAACATAATCTTTTTTTAATATCCTAATGATTTTTGGCATAAAAGAAAAATGTATAATTTTGACCCATACAATGTATTTTTGGCTATTGCTACAAATATAGCCTTGCTACTTAAGACTGGTTTTGTGGTCCAGGGTCACATATAAGCTCTCACTACTTGATGCAGTCATAAGTTCATCTGACAGGTTAAAAAGCTTTACTTAGATATATAAGAATGAGGATGAGAAGTCTTCCCGTTTCCAGCGAATTGCTGCACATTTGCTTCCACCACAGTAGCTTCTGCCTAATGCAAAAGTGATTGTATAATGCCTGATGGAATCTGATAACTGTTAACTTTGGTTGGCATGATGTTGATGCATTGTGTACTAGCCTAAACTGATCCTTTGCGTCCCTATCTGACTTAACAGCAAAATATCTGAAATACATATGCCGTGCACACACTTTGAATGGGATGGATTCATAATAACATCCCACTTAACTTAATATACCACTTAATGAGAAATCTTAATCTGAGAATGCAAAAATAAGTGGACTAAAACTATTTAGGTATACCTATCTCAGTGCAGAAGACAGGTCAAAAGCAAATATTTCTCTTATCATGACATTTAAGAGATAATTACTCAAGTGATCATTTATGTGAAGTGCTTATAATGTATCACAAAAGCTTTAGTGTCATAAATATACCAAATGCTCTTGTGTTTATTGGGTTTGCTTCAGTTTTATTTCCACACATCATTGCAGAGGCAAATGTGATAATGCAACAATGGTGCTGCATAGCAACACTTCACACCTGTGCAGAGTAGAGCTATTGGGGTTCATTGTGTCTGGGTTCAGAATAGAAGTGCAAATGGCTGTGAGAATCACTGTTAATAGCTCCACAATTATAACCAGTGACGTTTTCACAGAAGAGTCTGTTAGACCTCAAAGAATGGGCCTATAGCAGTCATTGCAGTAAACATGGTAAAATATAGACTAAAACGGATTCTCGGGAGAACATTTTATTTGGAGAATAAATTGTACAAAGTCTACTACATGCCTTGCCCTCTGACTCTTTATAATTTTAGTAAGTAAAACGCCTTTTAGTATAATGCTAAAAAAAAGGCCACCTTGTGTTACATGTCATTTTGTGAAATCTTAAATTATCTTTATAAAGTGAATGTAGAAATAATATTCATCTAAATATTTCAAGATGAACATACTGGTCTTAAATTATCCATGCATAATTTTTTTTTTTGAAAAATCATGTTAAAATGTTATTATAAAACATGACACATCAGGCTTTTGAGGAATGTTTATTTGTTCATCTTTCATTAATTGTATTGCATTGCATTGTATGGTTTTGCTTCCCACAAAAAACAAAAATAAATAAATAAAATAAATAAAAAGTAAAAAGTAAGATTTTTAAAACAT
>VONZ01002205.1:0-62371 GCA_012976165.1 Labeo catla
GAAAGGAGAGGAGCATGCATCGAGCAGACAGCGGCCGCAGCTGGCTGTCTAACTGCCCAAAAAGTCGATACACCTTAACCAAAAAGGCGGAGTATCAGAACAGACCTGTATTCCCAAAGACGGGAGGGAGGTCTGAAGCCCCAAGGGGGATGAGTCTCAGCAAACCCTTCCCGCAGAAAGGGGAGCCTCGTCGCGCCTTGCCCAGGAAGAGATACGGAGACCAGACCTGAAGGGGAGCACCTCTCAAAGGCTGCCAGGAAAGCAGCAACATCCCCAGCCCTCAGGCTGTTCTACGGGTAACCTCTCAAGGGGGCTTATGCCTTTCCCACCCGACACAGACCTATGCTTACCACCTCGATGGAAAGCAAGGGCCCTGCTCTACCAAGGCCCGCAGAACCCTGGGAGCGAGGGCCGAGAAAGTGGCTCCTAGACGTGATCAGAGAATTTCCCCAGAAATAACTCTGACTCATAAGATGGCGAAACATAGCACGATCCGGCCCACTCCTCAGAGGGGCAACCCGCTAGAACACCACCTTGTCAGGAGCAGGTCTGTGTAAGGGGCGGAAACCCCAGCAGCAGAAAACCCCTCAGGGCAGGATGCAGATAGAGGGTCTCAACCCGGTGGCCTCAGGTCCATGTGTCTATCCCAACGACGGAAGCTCCCTGTGAAAAGATTTTCAAAGGGCTTACCCAGAGATGGGACCGAGACCCTAGAAGTAGTGCTGTAGTGGGGACCTGAAAGCTTCCTATTCCAAAGCCGGAGGCAGATCCAGGCAAGCAGACCATAACCATGGCCGAGGACCAGAGGGGGGTGCTCGAAGAGGACCTACCAAGGAAGCACACAACAAAGCAGGACCCCGACATACAGCAGGATAGACACATAGTACTGAGCCGTACTCACCCCACCGTGGTTCCTGCGCATGACTCCGATAGCTCATAAGTTCTCCTGGAGGAACCACCCCAACCATCTGCTTATGACCCTAGCAGGGGAGATAATAAAGCAAGGTTATAGGGGAGTAATCACGCATTGACCAGAACATGCAATGGGCTGCCTACCCAAACCATAGGGAGAAGACAGCATTCACCTGGTCGCCTCAAGAGACCGCTATTAGTAACCCTGAAAGGGAAGCGATCACCAAGCTCCTATCTGGCTATAATAATAGACAGATCTAGAAAGGTTTCTAGAGACATAAAAATGGATCAAACTCACCCCTCCATGGTTCCCGCCATACGAGCCCTGTAAGGGAGGCCTGAACCATTCTCACCCCACACAGACCTGTGCTTACCATCTCAATGGAAAGCATAAGGCCCTGCTCTAACAAGGCCCGCAGAACCTCGAGAACAAGGGCCACAATGTAGCCAAAGGCTCCTTGGAGCACCAGAGAGTTTCCGCAGAAACGACCCTGATTCGTAAGATGGCGTGATCAAACCCACTCCTGGGAGGGGCGACTCGCTAGATCACCAAATGGCATGAGAACAGGTCTGTATGAAAGGGTGGAAATCCAGAAACAGAAGGCCCTAAGGGCGGGAAGCAGAAGAGGGTCTAGCCAGGTGGCCTAGGTCCATGTGTCTATAAAGCATGTTCAGGAGCTCCCTGCGAGAAAGACTTCCGAAGAGCTTACCTGAAGGTAGGACCATAGCCCTAGATGAAGTGCTGTAGTGGGGACCTGAAAGTTTCCCAATCAATATGCCGAAGGCAGATCCAGGCAAGCAAACCATAACCATGGTGAAAGACCAGAGGGGGGTGGTCGAAGAGGACCTACCAAAGGAACGCACAAGACAGGTCCCAGAAATACAGCATGGTAGACACAAAATAAGGGATCGAACTCACCCACCGTGGTTCCCACGCCTGACTCCAGTTACCAGAAAGACCTTCTTGAGAAACTGCCAGACCACCATAGTGGGTCACCTACTTATAACCCTAACAGGGGAGATAACACCATCTAGGCAGGGGCTCAGGGAGACCACTGCTTAAAAACCCTATAAGGGGAGCAATCACAGAGTTAACAGAAAAGTGAAATCAACCACGATTGACCTGACCACAAAGAATGGGCTGTCTACCCACATCCCAGGGAGGGGAGACAGCACTTACCTGACTAGGAGCTCAAAGAGATCGCTACTTAGAAACCCAGGAAGGGGAGCGATCACCGAGCTAATACCTGGCTATCCTCAGATAGCCAGCTCTATGAAAAGGGATAGGTTAACACACAGCTATCCTCAGATAGTTGCACTTAACCACATAAATAACACAAAAAAGCTATAACCATCCTCAGATGGCTATACTTCCTCTTCATTTTCTGTCCATACCCTCGAGTATGGCAGAAAATTAACACCACAATCGCAACGCGCAGCATATGTTCAACCCCCTGGGGAGCTGAACACGCTCCACCCACGTGCCAGACTCCCGTGGGAATCAGGCGGAACGGAGCCGCCGCCGCGAATGCGTTGTTAATGCCTGAGAGGCCAGCACACTCATGCAAATTCGGGTATAGAGAAGACTCACCTCCCTCCTTTGTGAATGCATCGCGATGAGCACATTCAGTTCCCTCGCGAGCTGGACGCGCTGCTCCCGACCACACACACAGCTCGCGAGCTTCGTGCAAGCGGCTACGAGAGCACACCAGTCCATCGCAAGAAATAAGCACTGAATGCGACGATCGCATTCAACTCCCTCGAGAGCTGAAAGCGCGGCTGACTACCGCACACACGGCCCGCGAGCCCTGTGTAAGCGAGTATGAGAGCGTGTGTGCCTCTTGCAAAAAGCAATAAATGCGGTGATCTCGTTCAACTCCCTCGAGAGCCGATATTCGCTTAATCCTCACCATATAAGGACCGTATGATAGGTGCGGGTATCAGAGCGTGCTTGTTTCTCGCAAGAGACAAGCAAAGAGCGCAATAAACTCCACGGGAGCAAAGAGCGCTTGCTCCTTACCACGCATCGTCACACGCGAGCCATAATTAAAACATTGGTGAGAAACATACACTCAATTCGAGCTTTGGTTACAGACAAAAGGTCAGTGAAGACGAAGAAGAGGCCGTCCTGCTCTACCGGCGCCCTTTTATACTGTGGTCGCGCCGGTAGTGACGCTCCGGCAGCGACGAGTCGCACCGGAAGTGACGTCATAGGCTGTCGCCGGCCAACCCCGTTGGTGTTTTTGTATGTATTCTTCAGACACAGGTCACGCAGACGGCGTTCCCCCTAGCGCCCCTAGAGGACGCAGTTCGAGTTCCTCGAAAGGGAACTGACTGGATGTGTGAAAGACATTTGACAGCATTTATACGATGGGATTTATATTTTATAAACACTTATATTTACAGGAGGAACACAAACTACACTGGTCCATGATACAGATTCTGTGTAATAAACATTTCTTGTTTATTGGAAAAGATGTTTAGTTTCCACTTTAAGTGAACATTAGTTTCCAGGTCATCTACAAGACAGACTAAAATGCTAATAAAGTCAAGAACAGGTTAGACATAAACACATGACAGTATGACTGAAATGTTTAAATGTAAAAATAATAATAATAATAAAATAAAAATAAAACACATTTATTCTTATAGAAGCCCATGACTCTTTAATCTATTTTTTTTTTTTTTTTGGAGGCATGTATAATGATAGCACTCACAGACTTACTGTGTCGGTAGAGTCTGAGTGAGAAGCATTTAGGTTCAAAATTGTAAAGAACCTTTTGTAAAGTCAGAGACGTTTGAATTGCTGCTTGTGCAAAGCTTGGGTCGGGATGATTTTACCAAGTAGGTCACATTTCTGGATCAGCTTATTTGAACATTTAGGGAGGACTATTTTAAATTTCCCATCACAATATGTGGAGTATTGTTGATGCATAACTCACTTAAAGCTTACTGTGGCACAGATAATATATATGTATGGTTTATGTGGTTTATTATTAGCTAAAATGTGGCTGTGCAGTGGCCTGTTTGTGGAGCACTGCCAAAATGCCACCATTCCATGCAGCATGTGGACCATGTGGGGAAGGCCAGGGTTAGAATAAGAATCAACTGTCGCCCACATTAGGTTTATTTATTTATTTGGTTTTTTTGGTTGGCTTACATGTGGCCATGCTAAGGCTTACTTGAGGCCCAATTCTGGCATACAGGACCAGACTTCCCAAATGCTATTATTCCACATGATATGTGGTCCAGAACAAGGTGTTGGGTCAGTGTTGCCCAGATTGGGCCAGTTCTGGGCCCATATTTATCAAGCTTCTCAAAGTGACATTTTAGTCTTAAGTGTTGAGAATTCATGAAATTTACTCCTTTTTTTTCAAACTTTAGTATAAAAGCAAGTTATCAAGTTTCTTAAAGCTAAGAATCACTCTTACTCTCCCATTTATTTACAGTTTTTCTCAATTGCTTAAACATTTCTTGAAATGATGCCTCTTTTTTGCAAAACTCTAAACACAAATCTGTGACTTCTAACTCAATTGCCTGAACTTACTATATTCAGGTCAAAATAAAGCTCTCCATTGTAAACAACTTAATCTTGCTGAAAAAAACAAACAACTTTGCTTTCAGACATGACACACAAATCCTCAAAAACACACACAATACAACACAGTTTTACACACTGATGAGATCAATTTAAAACAATACTGTGAAAACTGGTAATAAGTGTTGCTTGCAAAGAAAACGCACATGATGAACACAACAAATTTATGCATTTGCAAGTTGAGCTCCAACTTTGCAGACTTGAGTGAACCATATTGAATGCTAGTGCTTTCTAAATGACCACATGGTGTAAGCACTGAGAAATGTAGGAATTTGTGTGTAGAGTTTTGCAGTAACAGTTCATCAAATCTGGCTTGTGACGGCACTGTGGAGACAGAGACATGCACAAATCTTTCACAAATCAGAGACAAATCTTTCAGGAGAGGAGGAATGTTTTTTTAAATGTTTAATGACGAGCAGTTAATGAAATGGTTACGTTTCATCAGTAATTTTAAAAGAGCAAAGGATATTTACATTACCAAAGAACATCATAACCGACTTCAGTCGACCACGAGTATTATGCTCTTTAAAACACACTCCTGTTATAATCAGTGAAGCTGTCTGCACTGTATGATGAATAAATCTCTCAACCTTTATTTACACTGTACACGACTGCAGCACATCTTACAGCTCCGATTGTGGACACTCACCAGCGCCGCAGCAAAGTTTCTAAACTGACTCTCTGGACTGCATCAGTAAAGATAGGCAACTATATTTTTGACAGATAATAATAATAATAAAAATGATGATCGTCTTACTGTTGTCAAAGGCGTCAGTAACAGGCAATATCTCTATCGTCAATATGCAATTATATTGTAAATCGGTACACCCCTAAATAGAAGGTTGTGATGATGCTTCGTTTCGTTGTCATAATGTCTTCTCTTGAAAATTGTTTATTGTCAAACGTGTGTTGAATGTAAACTCCCATGAGGATTTTAACCATTCAATGTGAATTTATCTAAGAATATTCTTAAATAAGGAAATTTATTTATTTACTTATTTATTGTGGAATTGCAGCAGAGACTAAAGTTTTAGTACACATATACACTATGGCTACGCAGACAGCGCCGTCTTTGATTTTGCACAGCTATTCCCTGTATCAGTGCCATAGTTTGACAAAACTCCTCACCTGTCATGAATCTGGTCTGTGACCTGCGGTCCGCTCACCACCAGATGTCACTGTCGCTCCATCATATTACACAGACTGTTGCAGTGCACCCCGGACTACTACTCCCATCACCCATCACGCTGATTGCGTCAACACCTGTGGCCAATCAGGCACCCTATAAAAGCCCCGGACTTTCCCTCTGTGTTTACAGGGTATTGTGGTTATCATTGTGGTTTATTGCATTGTTGTTTCCCGAGTTCCCTAGTTTCCTATGTTCCCATGTTCCCCGTGTTTAGCTTTCTCGCCTGGCCATCTCGTCTCATCTGTCTCGCCGTCTGCCTTCTGACTTCTCGGTCGTTTCATGGATTATTCCCTCATCTTTCCCTTAACGGATTACGTTCGCCACGGTTCGACCCACGCCTGCTACAAAGACTATCCCCATGCCTTCGTTATACCTGCCTGCTACTGTTGTCTATTCTGCCTGTACGACCATGTCTCTGTCTCACCCTGTTAATAAAAGCTTGCGAATGGATCCGCTCGCCTCTCGTCTCACTTACAATGTTACATCACCACAACCATTCCCTTTAAATAAGCCTTCTAATGGTTTGCCAGGCGATGTGCCTTTGGAAAATGCAGCCAAATAAAAAAAAAGCTAACGACCATCAGTGTAATTTATTTATTTTTTTTCAATTAAAACACTTCAGTTAGCCTAATTCAACAGAGTGTATTACAATTTAAGAATTATATTTGTATATACTAAGATGTGAAATATTATAATTTGAATTGTGAACTGTCGACAGATTATAATTTGATTATACACATATACAATATACATGTCAGCTGCATCGTGTGCGGGGAATGAGGAGGAGGAGACAGGAGTTCGGAACATATAATTTATTAATATAATCCACAACAGGAACAGGAACAGCAGGGAAACAAATGCAAAAACAACGAAAAGACCGACAATTAAACGTGGAACACAACCAAACTCTTCTACATAGACTAATCAGTGGAAAACAGGTGTAAACAATCAAACAGTGACATAATTAGAAACGGAACAGGAAAGACCAAATAAGGGCATACACTGAGAAAAACACACAAAACAGTCCACAGGGTGTGACACCCCCATAAGGCACGACTCGCACGTAATAAATACACCAGGGTGGGTGGGCGCCCTGGAGGCTCGTGCAGACACAGGAGGGATAGGAGGTACACCTCCAGGGCGGATCAGGAAGCTCAGGGAGCCACGGCGGAGCGTACAGTCCCGGGTGCCATGGCGGGTCAGGGAGCTCGGAGAGCCACGGCGGAGCATACAGTTCATAATGCCATGGCGGATCAGGGAGCTCGGGGAGCCATGGCCGAGCATACAGTCCAAATGGCCATGGTGGTTCAGAGCTCGGGGAGCCATGGCTGAGTACATAGTCCATAGCGCCATGGCAGGTCAGGGAGCTCGGGGAGCCATGACCGAGTACAAAGTTCAGCCGACGATGACTGATCAGTAGTAGCCCAAAATTTTCTTGGGGGGACCTAGGGCATAGTCAGCCCAGGAGAGCACAGAAAAGCCGGGCTAAGTAGGCGTTGACACAGGAGGGTGCTTGGGAGGCACAGGCACAGGAGGGCGCACGGGCGGCGCCGGCTCTGGAGGGCGCTCGGGCGGCACTGGCTCTGGAGGGCGCTCGGGCTCTGGAGGGCGCGCTGGAGTAATGGACAGGACCAGTTGAAACTTGGGAGAGCTTGACGGGACCAGCGGAGACACAGGAGAGATTAATTCACATAAATCCATATTCTCCTTAATGTATATGTGGCTTGCCATATTGCCAGTTGCAAATCCAGAGCGTGAGGGTGTGGCTGGAGTCTGTGAGTGAGCTGTGGGTGGAGTCTGAGAGCTGGCCACAGGTTTTGGGCTGAGGATGAGGGAGGAGCTATGGAGAACTGGAGGGAGCGAGGGAGGACTGGATGGAGCGAGCTCGTTGGAGCAGCATGTGGAGGATGCTGGCCGGTGGTGAGCTGGAGCGGCCGCTTGTTTACAAATGGGGGGAAGATAAGAATCTTCCACAGCGACAAAGAAATTGGAATGACAGAGAGCAAGGACATGGTTGATAATTTCCGCAACCGGTTTGCGGCAATCATCAGGGGTTATCAAACAGAACAACTTATCATTGTTTAGCCCCATTTGAAAACACGCGTTGATCGTCGCATCGCTCCAACTCACCAGATGACAAGCGCTCAGGAATTCCTCCACATATTCGCAAACACAACGAAAAGACTTTAAGAACCGACAATCAAACGTGGAACACAGCCAAACTCTTATACACAGACTAATCAGTGGAAGACTGTCACGGGTATGTCATCGTGTGCGGGGAAATACGCAGGAGAGAGAGCGGAGATCCAATACTTGTAGTTTTATTAAATAATCCAAAGTTGACAACACGAAGAACACAGCAGGGAAGGCAACCACGATGAACATAAACTGTAAAACAATACAATCGCCGACAGGAACACTAGGGAACAACCAAACTTAAATACAAGAACTAACCAATAGAAAATGAGACAGGTGAAGGTTGAACCATGACGTAACAAACAAGAAATGGAACAGGAAGACCAAATAAGGAAAACCAAATACAACAGTCCACAGGGTAATTAGTACTGACATTGACAGGTGTAAACAATCAAACTGTGACATAATTAGAAATGGAACAGGAAAGACCAAATAAGGGCATACACTGGGAAAAACACATAAAACAGTCCACAGGGTGTGACAATACAAGTGAAGTGTACCACTGTATTCACTGACACAAGAAACTAACATTTCTTAGTTCTGCCAGTGTTGTGAGTTTGGGCCACTGATAACATGGATTTAAAAAAAATATATTATTTGCAAAGAATATTTTTAAATTAAAATATGTACACATTCACTCTTAATTGTTTGTCTAATATGTTGCAAAAGACGTGCATCATTGGATATTACTGATATTACAGTTTTTCTTAATTGATTTGACACATTTCTTCAAACACAGGTGACTGTTCTCAAAACAGGTAATAGAGTGATCTAAACCACTTTGTAACTGTCCTAAATGGATTGCAAGTTTATATTCATTTCATACAAATTACAAATCATGCCAATGAGTTTCTCAAAACACTATGCACAAAATCCTTAAATGTTTTCATAATATATAAAATATAAAAAATAAAAATAAATAAATTTGAATATTGCTCACAAGCATTTATGTGTACAAAACTTTGTAATTTGTCATATCATCAAATGCACATGGTATATTCAGTTTGCCTTAAACTATTAACTTTTCCTCATTGCCTACACATTTATCACAATTGCTTTAACTATAAAGCGGAAAATACACAAAGAGAAAGAGAAAATCTGCACAAAAAGTGTAGAGTGAGGTGGAAGGACAGGTAGCAGGTAGAGACACATTTTAAATAAAATCAGAGTTACCTTATTAAACTAAGACATTACGGCCTCTCCTTTAGCGAAACTACGGAACAGATCCAAAGTCCTTAGATGAGACTTTAAAAGAGTGTCAATACTTATAAATACTTATTTAAATATTGTGCTATGATTTTTGATAGATTTTGTGCAGATTTGTAGTCCTTCTAGGTCAACTTCTGTTCTTTACATGTAAATGTCTAAACATTTTTTCAAAATTTAAGTTCGAGAACATTCAGGTGGACATTTAAGTGCTCTTTTGGACGAGCAAGATTGTTTGAAGTGAGCAGCTACTTAAAACTCAAAACTCTGCCATCTCACAATATTAAAATAAATAAATAAACAGTTTGTGCTGTAGTTAACACAGGACTGGCGGGAAATATGCATTTATACACCTTTATTATATAGGTTACATGGTTTATTTTGATAGGTTAACTGTTGTGGTGCACAAGAGAAAGACAGTCATTTCTGATTACTGCAATAAATCACCAGTTCTCTGTGCATTTTGCCAAGATATTTCCAGAGATGATAGATAAGATGTTATATAATAATAATTTAATGAAAGCCTAATTTTGGCAAAAAAAAAAATAAAATGACATTCAATCTATTTTTTGAATTTATTGAAAATGTCCCAGCACCACATCCCATGGATTT
This sequence comes from Labeo catla, assembly GCA_012976165.1. NCBI lineage: Eukaryota > Metazoa > Chordata > Actinopteri > Cypriniformes > Cyprinidae > Labeo > Labeo catla. The sequence goes on from VONZ01002205.1 coordinate 9,714, forward strand.
TCCCAGATCGCATCACATATACACGAACAGGCAAACATTATGACCACCTTCCAAATATTGTGTTGGTCCCCCTTTTGCTACCAAAACAGCCCTGAAGTGTCGAGGCATGGACTTCACTAGAGACCTGAAGGTGTGCTGCAGTATCTGGCATCAATATGTTTGCAGCAGATCCTTTAAGTCATGAGCTGCGTGGTGGGGCTTCCATAAATTGGACTTGTTTGTTCAGCACATCCCATAGACGCTTGATTGGATTGAGATCTGGGGAACTATGATGGGTATCACATCAGAGGCAGTATGATCAAGAGTCATAAATATCAAATATGTTTGCTCTGACATGATCAGTGAATTAATCATACACACACCACACAATTGAGGATTTTGAGGAAATTGAGGAAAAAGTTATTTGCGACAAGCCTTGAATCTGGCTATTCCTCCCTGATTGCTTAGGGAGGAAAATCAGGCTTAAAATATTCAAGTGTGGATTTCAGTGTTGTGTTTACAAGTGTGACTGTGGGAATCTGCAAGCAGCTTCTTATTTAATTAGAACAAGAAGTTTTGTTTTTAAATCTTATCTTTATATTCTTTCTTTTACTACATTGTTGACATAAGTTTCAGGAACAGTATTGTGCCACTATTGTTTGTGTGAGAGATCTAATACTTTACTTTTGCATTTAAATGCAAGATATATAATGTCCAATGATTTGGGGGAATATTTGTTTCTTCCTGATAATGCTAAATGAACACAAAATGATCTTTTTTGTGACCAGCTGTTTTTACTGATCACAATCAGTTCAATATTAAAAGGAACAATAAACACACTAATGTGATGAGGACTGTTGTTGTATGTTTTTGTAGGTTGTCTGGCTGTATGGTGACAGAGGAAGGCTGTGGTTATTTGTATTCAGCCCTAAGTTCAAACCCCTCACACCTGAGAGAGCTGGATCTTAGCTACAATCACCCGGGAGATTCAGGAGGCAAGCTGCTCTCTGAAAAAATGGAGGATCCAAACTGCTCACTGGACAAACTCAAGTATGTCAAGCAGAAGGAGTTTTTGGGTTTTGATGTTTAAACTTTTCAGTGTCTCTCTATATATATACGAGTCTAGGAGTTTCTATAGGATGCAACAATATAAAGGAATATAAAGCACATCACACAAACAAATACATTCATATCAATTATGCAATGTAACTAATCCTACATTTGATAGAAACACGTCATCAAGGAAATATCATTCTGCATTTAAATGCATGTGTTTCACAGACAATGTTATACTCCAGCTGTCAACAATAAGGTGACATGTTCAGTAAGAGTGTCAGTGGCACATGCTACTCTCTGCTGATTCATGTCAGTGCAGTGAAAACCGGAAGTGTCAGCGGTTGTGCCACTGAGCATTGTGGCGTGTGCTAATGGCTTTTACTGTACCATCCTTGATCAGCTATAGCTCCTGATGTGAAAAACATGAAAAAGGCGCCTGAATTAGAAAGACCAAAGTAATCGAGCTGGAAAGGTGTGTGAGAGACCACTATTGTTGAGTGATGTGCCGACAACCACAAACCTCAAAATAAAATGTTGAGGCAATAAATAATACAGAATAAATGCGTAAATATGTAAATAAATATTTAAATAAATAAATGCAGAAGTAAATATTTAAATAAATATTTAAATACATAAATAAATATTTAAATAAATATTTCAACATTTATTTATGCTTTCAATAATTAAATTGTGCATTTAATGATTTATTTATACATTTTAACATTTATTTAATTATTTAATTTTGAGTAATTTGGCCCTCCATACAATTCAAGCCCTGGTTATAGAGAATTTTAATGAATATATTTAATACATAAATGCAAACCAATACAAAAAAACCATGAAATTCCAACAGAAAATGAGCAAAAACATTGCATTCATTTATTAATCAGCACTTATTCAGTGTTATTTTCTACAAATAACTTTTGAACATTACACCTATTTTTTAACCATGTCAAGTCAAGTCACCTTTAATTATATACCGCCTTTAACAATACAGAATTGTGTTGTACAGTACAGTACGGCTGTACAGTATTAAATAGGAAATAGTACATCAACAATGCCAAGGGCAACAGTAAACACTCAATTTTCAGGTAAAGGTAGTTAATCAAATACAATAAAATAAAATACAATATTGTGTGAAGATAAAGTGTCTCCAACTAAGCAAGCCAGTGGCGACAGCGGCAAGGAACCAAAACTCCATCGGTGACAAATGGAGAAAAAAACCTTGGGAGAAACCAGGCTCAGTCGGGGGGCCAGTTCTCCTCTGGCCAGATGCAGAGGACTCATCTGGTTCCCGTGGTCTTGTGCCGACAGCCGTCTAGGTGACGAGGTCTTCACTGGGGATCTGTCTCTGGGGCTCATCTAGTCGATGTGGTCTCCGCTGACATTCAGGGCTGTAGAGGTCGTCTCTAGGTGCTGTTCCACCATCTGGGCTGGGTTCGGACTGGATCCGGGGGACTGCAGTGACCATCTGATCTGGATACGGACTGGATCTGGTGGTTAAGGTCACCTCGGAATAAGAGAAAAACAGACTAATATTAGCGTAGATGCCATTCTTCTGAGGATGCACTGAGTACATCGGGTGTTATGGGAAGTGTTCCTGGTTCCAGTTGATGTAATTAGTGCAGCCTAACAATCCTTTAACGGATTTGAATTATAAGAATATGTTGATGTGTTATGTGTAAGCAAGGTTAAAGAGATGGGTCTTTAATCTAGATTTAAACTGACAGAGTGTGTCTGCGTCCCGAACAGTGTAGGGTAGATTGTTCCAGAGTTTGGGTGCTAGATAAGAAAATGATCTGCCGCCCGCGGTTGATTTTGATATTCTAGGTATTATCAAATTGCCAGAGTTTTGAGAACGCAGCGGACGTGAGGGACTATAATGCGATAAGAGCTCGCTCAGGTACTGAGGAGCTAAACCATTCAGGGCTTTATAAGTAATTAGCAGGATTTTAAAATCTATGTGATGTTTAATAGGGAGCCAGTGCAGTGTAGACAGAACCGGGCTAATATGATCATACTTTCTGGTTCTAGTAAGAACAAAATTACATGATGAATAATACAACCACTGATTGAAATGTTTTACTTTTACTGAACAAGTTTAAATATTTAATTAATGATGGTATAGTTAATGATTTTATTTGTGAAAATTATCAATAATTATCAGTATTCTTACTGACAACTCCCTATAATTTAGTGCAAAAAATACTGATAAAAAGATAGGAAACAATTCAATATTGACTTCTTTATTACTTTAAGTTAATTTGTTTCCTGAGTGTCCTGTGTATGAAACATTTGCTACAACTATCTGGTGGTGATTAAAGCAAAACCAAACACTATTGCAGTTACCAAAGGACCATAGTACTTGAGCTTCTTAGAAGATAATAGAAAACAACATTCATAAAGATATGCAAGTAGAACAATGTAGAGATTATGTCTCCTTTATAATAGGCTCACCCAAAAAAACATACAGAAAATGAGAATGTTGACTTTCTCAGGAAAATCTGAGATTTCTGTCTCCAGCTGTGGAGAAGACTCTTTGCTGAGGAGTCAGAGTTAGGTTCTGGACAGATGTGAGAAAAAGAAGAGTGTCTTTCTTACCACAGCAGCAGAAGGCAGACTCTATTGAGGGAAGGACAGGAGGGTGACACTTCACTCTTGATCTTTTCATGGAGTGTTGATGCAGGGTTTTGCTGAAGGATGAGGCTCATGCTCATGACCTGGTCTTATTCAGCAAAGAGTTCCTCTAGTGCAGAGTCAGAGACTTCAGATTCCTTGCAAACTGGAAACTTTGAATAAAATGTACCATATTACTGTATTCAGGGAGGATCAACCTGTTAATGTTGCTAATGTTCGTACACAATCAGTCAAAAATCTGCAGTCTTTGTGTTTTAATGTTTTTCCATAGAAGTCTATTCTGCACACCAAGGCTATATTTATTTAATCAAACTTACAGTACAAAACAGTAATATTGTGAAATATTGTTTTTAATTTAAAATGTTTTGTATTGTTTTTCTAATACACTTTAAAATTTATTTAATTCCTGTGAGGCAAAGCTGAAATTTTCAGTCGCCTTTACTCCAGTCTTCAGTGTCACATGATCACTCATATGATGATTTGATGCTCAAGAAAGATTTCTGATGATCAGTGTTGAAAACAGTTGTGCTACTTAATATTTCTGTGTAAATTGTGTTTTTTTTTTCAAGATTAAAAAATGTTAAAATCTTTTGTAACATTATAAACATCCTTGCTGTTAATGTCTTCCTTAAAAAAAAAATCTTAGTGGCTCCAACTGTCACAGATGGGTGGGAGACAAGCGGATCCAAGTGCAAACGTTTATTATATGGACGAGACATAGACATGGTCAAAGGCAGGCAGGGTCGAACAACAGCAGACGGGTACATAGACAGCAAGACGAAGAGTAATCCTTAAACAGGCGAGGGTCAGTCCAGCGGCAAATGTTATCAGTGCGAGGGCTAGGCAGGAGAATGGTCAGACAGGCGATAGATCCGATAGGCAGGCAGCTAGACAGACTAAACGAAACAACGAGGCAAAACAAGAAAAACTAGACACAGGGAACCTTGGAGAAACGCTTTGTATGACAGTAAACACTACTCAATACTCGGCGGTGAGTGACTGGAAGACCGGGGCTTTTATACAGTCCGTGATTGGTGCAAATGGTAAGAGCAGTGGCTGATGGGAAATGGAGTCTGTGGTGTAGTGCAACAGTCTGAGTGTGTAAAGAAGGTGAGAGTGACATCTGGTGGTGAGCGGTCCGCAGCTTACCGACCAGATCCGTAACACCAACCTTTTGAACTGTAGTCTACACAAAAATATTGGGCAGCACAACTGTTTTCAACACTGATAATCATCAAAAATGTTTCTTGAGCAGCATATTAGAATGATTTTCAACACTTACAACTTAATTGAGTAATTGTAAGGTTTACAGAACCTCAGACACTTTGTTCTTCTGAGACGGACAATACACACACAGTTTATTAAGATACAGACATTTGTTTCCACATCTCACTGAGAGAAGATGTGAGAAAAGTCCCTTTCCACCTATTCTTCCATCCACTTCCCCTCACCCATTTCCTCTCACTCAGCTCACTCAGAATGGTCAATAGCATAATATAATGTTCTACAGGAATACAAGTCATATCCATAGTCATGTTTAGTATCATTTGAACTGTCACTGTGTGTCAGGTACAGTGGTCTCATTCTCACAAGAAGTAACCTAAAAGATAAACAGATCCTAAGAGTTCAGAGATATTTTGCTCACTATTGAGGGTGTACTATTTCCCAGTGTCTTTCATGCAAATTACCATCTGTCCCCAAAAGGTCCAAACTGTCACGAATCTGGTCGGTGTCCCGTTGTCCGCTCACCACCAGATGTCACTCTCACCTCACCTACACACTCTGACTGTTGCACCACACTCCGGACTGCAGCTCCCATCCTCCACCGCACTGATTGCGTCAGCCCCCGTGACCAATCAGGCGTTCTATAAAAGCCCCGGTCCTTCCCAGTGCACTTCACGGATTGTTGTATTGTTGTATTGTTAGCGTTTTCCTAGTTTCTGGTTCCGAGTTCCTAGTCCCCAGTGTTTTGTCTTTCCCGCCTGGTTTTCTCATTCTGACTGTCTAGCCGCCTGCCTTTTGGACTATTGCGCTTGTTTACTGGATTACTCTCTTGGACTGCCTGTGATATACCTGTCTGCTCCCGTCTCGACCCTGCCTGTACGACCATGTCTTTGCTTGGAAATGTCAATAAAGGCTTGCATGTGGATCCGCTCGCCTCACGTCTCTCCTTCCCGGTAACAGAACAATCCGTCACACAAGGATCCAGCAGCTTCACTCCCGGACATTCGTTTGACATGGACACAGACAGAATTCTATGCAGAATCAAACAGAGATCACACACACTCGAGCAGTATACCCGTGAGTTTATTTCCATTTCAAATTATTCCACCCTCCCGGACTGTATAATTATAGAAATTTTCTGTGATGGCGTAAATCAGCCTTTAAGGGCGAGGCTGAGACGCGAGGGTCCGCGTTCATCACTCGCGGAATTTATGAACTTTGCCCTATTGAGTGTGGGCTCGCCGTGTACTGTGGGGGTCGCGAAGGAGGAACGCGACAACGCGGGCATGGCAGCCGCGCATCCCTCTCGCAGATTGGCGGTAACGCCGGATCACGACGCCACAAACAAGTTTTCCGCCTGGATCGCTCGTGAAATGGCGGCCGTATCGGAGCGCGCGCAAGCAATGGCGACGACTGTGAATAGCGCTGCTCTAATGGTGGCGACAGCGGTGCCCGTTCACAAGATGGCGGCCGCGCCGGAGCACGTTCATACCCTGGCGGCGACAACAGAGCCCGTGCGCAAGATGGCGGCGACTGCGATGCCCGTTCGCAAGATGGCGGCGGCGCCAGTGCGCGTTCACCAGATGGCGGTGATAACGGAGCCCCGTCATGTCACAGCTGCTGTACCAGAGCTGTATAAAGTCACAGCTGTATTTCCTGAGTCAAGTCAAGTTTCCAAGTCAAGCTGCAGCTATATTTCCTGAGTCAAGTCAAGTTTCCAAGTCGAGTCAAGTTGTAGCTGTTTTTCCTGAGTCAAGTCAAGTTTCCAAGCCAAGTCAAGCTACGGCTGCGGTTCCAGTGTCAAGTCAAGCTACAGTTCTTGTTCCTGTGTCAAGTCAGGTTAAAGCTGTGTTTCCTGTGTCAAGTCAAGTCAGAGCTAGTGCCCCCATCTCAAGTCAAGTTACAGCCATCTTTCCTGAGCCAAGCACTGTCAAGATGGCTGCCACGCCAGAGCCACGGCACAAGATGGCTGCCACGCCAGAGCCACTGCACAAGATTGCTGCCACGCCAGAGCCGCTGCACAAGATGGCCGCCATTCCTGAACCTGTGGTCAGCACCCGGACGCCACCTGTGGTCATGATGGCCCACGTGCTGGACTCACCCCTAATGACGGTATGGGCAGCTAAAATGGCACTCCTTCATGCCGCGGCGGCTACCCCTGAGTCAAGTCAAGACACAGAGTCAAGTCAAGCCAAAGCTGTCGTTCTCCATGAGTCAAGCCAAGACACAGCCGTCGCTCTCCATGAGTCAAGCCAAGTCACAGTTGTTCTCCACGAGTCAAGTCACGCTACAGCTGTTGCTCCTGAGTCAAGCCATGTTGTTCCTGAGTCAAGTCACGTTACAGCTGTTGTTCCTGAGCCAAGCCATGTTGTTCATGAGTCAAGTCCCGGTACAGCGGATCTCCATGAGCCAGGCCAGGTTATAGCAGATCCTCATGAGCCAAGTCAAGCTGCTGCTGTTATTCCAGAGCCAAGTCAAACTTCAGCCGCTGCTCCAGAGACAAGTCAGGCTACAGCTGTAGCCTCCAAGTCAAGTCAAGCTTCCAAGTCCAGTCAAACTTCCAAGTCCAGTCAAGCTTCCAAGTCCAGCAACGTCAAGGCTGTCATTCCTGTGTCAAGCAACGTCAAGGCTGTTGTTCCTGAGCCAAGTGAAGTCATTGTTAATCTTCACAAGCCAAGTGAAGTCAGGGCCGTTCCTCCTGAGTCAAGCAAAGTCACAGCCATGGTTCCTGAGTCAAGCAAAGTCACAGCCATGGTTCCGGAGTCAAGTAAAGTTAATGATCCTCACAAGTCAGTTCAAGTCACCGCTGGTCTTCACGTGTCAGATCAAGTCACTACTAAACTTCACGAATCAAGTCAAGTCACAGCCAATCTCCACGAACCAAGTCAAACCACAGCTGGTCTACATGAGCCAAATTAAGTTATTACTGCTGTTCCAGTGCCCTGTCACGTCTCGTCTATCTGCCCAGAGCCTCACCAGGTCTCGTCTGACCTTCCAGAGCCCCGTCACGTCTCGTCTATCTGTCCAGAACCTCACCATGTCTCGTCTGACCGCTCAGAGTCAAGTCACATTATGTCTGCCAGTGTGATGGCGATCACCATTCTCAGTATGTGGGCCGCACACTACACTCCAGAGGTCACATCTGTTCTCAAGCCTGCTCCAGAGCTCCCATCTGATCTCAAGTCTGCTCCAGAGCTCCTGTCTGATCTCAAGTCTGCTCCAGAGCTCTTGTCTGATCTCAAATGTGCTCCAGAGCTCCCCTCACTTGGAGAAGCCATGCCAATGTCTCCTGAGGTGTCAGCCTTGGCTGTAGATCCTCCCACGGAGGCGGCATCCCTCTACAACCTCTCTGCTTCTCCCCTTATTCTGTCTGCCTCCTCTGTCTCTGCTGTTCCTAGGTCCCAGGCTATAACGCGGTTTCCTGCTCCAGAGCTCCCGCCTGGTCTCAAGTCAGCTCCAGAGGTCCCGTCTGGTCTCAAGTCAGTTGGGCTATGTCACGAATCTGGTCGGTGTCCCGTTGTCCGCTCACCACCAGATGTCACTCTCACCTCACCTACACACTCTGACTGTTGCACCACACTCCGGACTGCATCTCCCATCCTCCACCGCACTGATTGCGTCAGCCCCCGTGACCAATCAGGCATTCTATAAAAGCCCTGGTCCTTCCCAGTGCACTTCACGGATTGTTGAATTGTTGTATTGTTAGCGTTTTCCTAGTTTCTTGTTCCTAGTTCCTAGTTTTTGTTCTCCCGCCTGGTTATCTCATTATCGTCTGTCTAGCCGCCTGCCTTTTCGGACTATCGCTCGTCTTACTGGACTATTCTCTCGTCTCGCCTCCGACATTCCTGTTTACTGTTGTTTGACCCTGTCTGCACGACCATGTATCTGTCTCGTCCATATAATAAAAGCTTGCAAGTGGATCCGCTCGCCTCACGTCTCTCACTCCCCGTAACACAAACGATCAAGTCTAGGACTTGATTAATGCAAATTCAAATTGTTGACACACTTCATACTAGAGTTGAGCCGGATACTTGGCTGAAACGAGTATCCGGCACGGATAAAGCACTTTTGCCGAGTACGAGTATCATACGAGTAATACGAGTCAATATCTGTGCTCGGATTGAATAAAAATTCTCATTGGGTAGTTTACTGTGTCTGCGTTCTGTGATAGGCTAGTCACAGCGCCCCTCCCCTACACACATACAGATTTATTGTGTTGCTGTGTCCCGCTCTGCTCACACACACACAGAACACTGAGAAGAGAAGAGAACAGTGCGCTCTCTCTCTGTTCTCTCCCTCAGTCATTCAGGTTTGCAGGTTTTTTTCCGTTAACGTTTAGGGTTTCTTCAGCTTCAGGTTTGTTTTTTACTTTGGTTTGTTTGTAGTACTTACTTTTTAACCAGTAGAGTTTTGGTAAACGTGGGGTTTGTTCAGACGTGGTGCTTGGTAAAAGCGACTCGCGTCTCTGCCTGTCGGAGAATTTTTTTTTTCTTTTTTAAACCGTCAGCTGGCTCTGACCAGTTTTTTTTACTTCACGCACTGAGTGTCTGACACTTTCTTTCTGTATTTCATAAATAAATAAATAAATAAAAAAAGGAAGTAGTGGTATTACAAATTAATTAGTTACACACACACACTCTCTCTCCCTCTCTCTGCCGTTCATCTGAGTTTTTTTACTGGCCAGCTGGTTCTAAACCAGTTTTTTACTTCTACGCACTGAGTGACACTTTCTTTGCTGCATTTTATAAAAAATAATAAAGGTAGTTGTGGTATAAAACTATATTACAATTACAATTAGCTGCACAATGCACACACACACACTCTCTGGCCACATCGGAGTTTTTTTTTAACCGCTCGCTGGCATTAACCAGTTTTTTGGCTTCACGCACTGAGTGACACTTTCTTGCTGTATTTTATAAAAAATAAAATAAAGGTAGTTGTGGTATAAATAATATTACAAATTAAGCTACACACACACACACCCTTCTCTCTCTCATGATCAGTGATACAGAATAATGAGTGATACAGAGAGTACTTCAGCTGACACTGCACCACCGGTCAGAGTTTGCTTAACCTTGCAGGACAGTGAGGGTCAAATCAGTGACAATGAAAACAGTGGCAGTAGCACCCACCTTTCCCCTACTGAGACCAATATTGCATCTGGGGATGGAGGTCCTCCTCCACTAAAGATCAAGAGGACTTCTGCAGTATGGAACTCTTTCACTGTTTCTGAAAATGATCCATCCAAAGCCATTTGCAAGCTTTGCAAGTCCAAGCTAAGCAGAGGTAGAGATGCAAAACATTACAACACAACATCTCTACATAACCATCTGCTATATGTTCATCACATGAGAAAGCCCACTGTATCAGCCACCTCCTCCTCCTCTCCTCTTCCTTCTCCGGTCACTGGTGTTCAGCTGGGTGCTGCTAAGGGCTCACATTCATCTTCCTCTTCACCAATACTCACTGCATTTGCAGCAAAGCAACCATTCTCAGCAAACCATCCCCGGTCAAAACAAATTACAGAGATGATTGGTAAAATTATCTGCACTGATCTTGAACCTTTCTCTGTGGTGGAGAGGAGAGGCTTCAGGACACTTGTTGGCTTTTTAGAGCCCAAGTATAAGATACCTTCAAGGCACTATTTCAGTCGAACTGTAGTGCCTGAGCTGTATGAGGCAATGAGAGGGGAGATGGTCCAGTCGCTTAAGGCAGCTGAAGGAGGTGTCATCAACCTCACTACAGATCTCTGGACCAGCAATCACAACGCACATGCATATCTCTGTCTTACTGGGCACTGGTGTGAACGTGTAGGGGAAACTTCAGTACAGAGGAAAGCAGGGCTGCAAAATGTTGGTGTGCTGGACATTGAGCACACATCAAACAACATTCTGTGCTGCCTTAAGGAAAAGATGAGAGAGTGGGAAGAGTCTGTTGGTCAGTCTGTCACAATACGGTTTGTTGTTTCAGATAATGCAGCAAACATGGTGAAAGCTTTGACTGAATATGGGCACATCCGTTGCGTGTCCCATATGCTTCACTTGGTGGTGATCAAAGCACTGGAGAAGGACAGGGTTGGAACATCCCTTCTCTCCAAAGCCAGGATCATATCTGGCTATGTTCATCGCTCAAGCAAAGCCAGCAACAGACTACATGAGCTGCAAACACAGTTGAACCTCCCCCAGCACACGCTCATAACAGATGTAAAAACAAGGTGGAACTATACATTCTACATGCTCCAGCGGCTGGTGGAGCAGCGCAGGGCTGTGCAGATTATGACACAGGAGTCTAACATGGGTAAAGCTCCAACAATCATCTATCCAAATGAGTGGGGGTTAGCATCAGACATGCTCACTGTTCTTAGTCCTTTTGAGGAGGTGCTCCATCATCAGGTCACTGCATGCTGGTGAGGAATCTGAGGATGAATCTGATCAGTTCATGGATGGTGATGACGATCAGGACGCCACAGTGGGGCTGGGCCAAGATGTTGCGGCTGAGTCCAGGGAAAGGTTAGGCACAGCAGAAAGGAAACTGGCAGCCAATCTGAGCAAAGAACTAAAATGGCGTTTCGAACCAGTTTTTGCAAACTCCACATTTCTGCTTGCCACTCTCCTTGACCCCAGATATAAGGCCAGCTGTTTTCCAAACAATGTTGATGTGGAGGCACTAAAGAGGACATTACTCCTCAGGATGGAGCTCTGTGACCCTGTGGCTACACCTGCAAGAAACACAGAAGAGACACCTGCCACCAGCAACACTTCAGTCTTGTCTTTCCTGCAGAAAAGGAAATCGGCTATTCCAATGAGGACACATTTACCATCAGGTGATGTGGAGGCCTACCTGGCAGATGGGGACATCAGCCTTACCGATGACCCAGTGAAATACTGGTCAGGCAAGCTTCAGTGCTGGCCCAATCTTACACGCTTTGCACTGCAGCATCTCAGTTGTCCACCTACAAGTGTCCAGTCTGAGCGTGTTTTTAGCACAGCTGGAAATGTGGTCAGTCCACAGCGTGCAAACTTAGACCCTAGCCATGTGGAACAACTGGTCTTCATTAAAGTCAATGCAGATCTGAAAAACAGCGTCGGACTATTTGATCCGTAGAACACAGTCCCCCCCGCCCCCCTCTCTCTCTTTCTGTCTCTCTCTTACTCACTCACTCACTCACTTACACACACTCACACATACCTGTTGTGGAAATAAAAAAAATAAAAAAGAACCAAAAAAATAAATAAATAAATAAATAAAAAAATCACACTGCTCAAGGTTAAAAAAAGAAAGTTATGTTGAAATGAAAACTCTTGTTCATTACATTTTACTTCATAATTGCAACCGCATGTGTTGTATTCATTGTTGCAAAACTTGTTCTGTATATAGTTCGGTTGTTATCATGATCAAAACCACTGATCTGAAGCTCAATGCTGATGCTGTCATGTAAATAGTTTTCTAATCAGCAATAAATATAACAATTTCTGATCAACCCATATCAATTGCATGCTTAAAATAACATACCGGTTAAAGCCCCGCCCATTTCAAGACAACATGACCCACTTCCAGGTTAAATCCCACCCACTTCCGGGTTAGGCCCCGCCCACTACGAGTACAGATACAGATACAGATAATTCATATGGTTAACAGATACAGATACAGATACAGATAATGCTGTACTCGCTCATCCCTACTTCATACTATGTATTTGTCTCAAGTCAGGTATGCATCTTACTCCTAGATTCATCTTGGAGATTTCTTGCATTGATTTGATCTCTTTGAATTGGCTGTATAATTGGCATAATGCATATCTACCTGACTGCTAATAAATTGTTACATTGATTATATTCTTATTTACTCTGTAATTATTGACTCTAGTAGATTACAATGTATCCTTGTTACCGCATTTCCTGCATCATATTAGTAACGGACTAAAATTCAGTTGAGATGGAGCATAGGGCACAGCAACTGTATCTGTAGAGATTCGGCTAACACTTAGTTATTAGTATTAGTTCAAGTGTACTTAGACTGTAAGGGCTAAAAGGGAATTTCCATTTAGGTCAACTGAAAGTTGTTAGACCAACCTAAATAGGGTGTGCCTAATCTCTGTTTACTGTAATATTACTGTAGCTAAGTGTACATGGGAGACCATGGCATGACCAAACCGAAGCTACTATCGGAGAAGTAATGTTGGTCGGCTTATATCTATAGTAGTGGTCGTGACCTCTGACTAGAGATAATGTTGCTTTATTCAAGTGTGTACAGATCTATGGGGACTAAATAAAACTACTTTTAGAATGAGCAAGCATAGGGGTGGCCGTCTAAAGTATGAGACAATTACCTCTGTCTAATATCCAAGACTGATGAGAATGTGACCGTAAGGTACGCTAATGGCCAAAGCGATATCTTTGAGTGACATGAACACCCGAATGAACGAGTACAATAATATTAAAGAGTAAATAGAATCATTAGATGTCTAGATAAATTATCCTATGAAGGATCTAGAATGATCGACATTCTAACCTAAATTCGAGGTCGAGATAAAATGGAGTCAGATTTGAATTTAACCGAAATTAAATAACTTTGTGCACTGAAAAGACCAAACACGCAAGAAACTTTTGGCCACCATTGGATACCTCCACTGGGCCAGTTGCGTGGACCTTACATAATGATGCTGAAAATTTAGCCTTGATCATAGAAGTGATTTATATTTTAAGACCAGTTTCAAAGTTTGACCAACAGTATACATTACTACATTTAAATGAAAACACATCTTGTAATAAACAATGCACACATTCTCAAAGAACTTACATTCTGATGATTACTTGCTTCCCTCATGGCTGCCTTCTTCAGTAGTTCCCAGACTTACTAATTTATCGCCTTTCCTTTGAATCTACACATACACACACACACAAAAACAGACAATTTGGATAAATCACCCCAGACTTTTGATGGTGGGCACAAACTGTCAAGGTCCCTTTTGAAATCGTAAGTGTTTCTTCAGCTTCTAAAGGAAAGGCAGAATCTGGGGCTGTATTGACAGAGAATTTTATCTTACTACTACATGTCCTAGCTAGGAGATTTAGTTTAAAACCTATTCACATAACTCTTAAGAGTCTACAACAGGGGTGGGGAACGGTGTCCCTGCAGAGTTTAGCTCCAACCCTAATCAAACACATCTGAGCATGCCAATCAGTCTTTAGGAAATCACAGGCAGGTGAGATTGATGGGGGTTGGAGCTGAACTCTGCAGTGGATTGGCTTTACTGGGTAAGATTTGAGGAACCCTTGCATAAACTTTTTTTTATTAAATTTCCACAGCATGGGTTGGAGCTTTTTATATTGAACTCTGAAAGTGCACCAGATAGACAAATTTAACTTTAAAGGGGTCATTGGATGCTAAGTTCACTTTTTCATGTTGTTTGAACATTAATGTGTGTTGTCAGTGTATGTACAAATCTACCCTATAATGATAAAAATCTGTGCAGTGGTTTTTAATTAATCTGTAAAAATAATATCCCCTTTTTCAAATCGAGGCGTTCTCAGATGCCTGTCGCTGTGCCGTTACACCCACAGAGGCCACTCCCACAATAGTTGATTGACATGAGCGTCTTACCTCAGATCAGCTGTAACAGTCCGGTAGCTTTCCTTGTTTTGATGCCAGAGCAGGGATGTCAGTTAGTCAAGAATATCTCCGATTGAGTGATTGAGGTGTTGTGATGCTGGATGTAATAATGAACATATTGGTTGTCATTTACTCCCGACATCTGAGCCGCTGAAGATGCAGTAGATTACATTTGTTTGTGAAGGGAATGCACCTCTCGATCTACATATATCCATCTATGTTCGCGCGAATCATTCGTGATCCAGCTTCACTTACAGCAGAAGTGAGTATAAGGGTTTTTTATGAATCTTTGTGTTCGCCTTTCCTTATAACGTGGTAGTTAGAAAGTTTAGCGGCTAAACGCTAATGTAAACAAGACCGTCTTTCCACAGAGAGAAGAGAGGGGTGGAGTGAGCAGAGCTCATTTGCATTTAAAGGAACAACCCCTTAAAATTAGATGATTTTTGCAGAGCTGATTTTGACAAGGTAAAAAGGGTGTTGTTCCACAAAACCATTGAGAATTTTTAATCAAAGTATATTTTTGATTAGCTGAGATTTTTCATTAAGACCCTAAAGAATCATATCAACTTCCGATGACCCCTTTAAAATGTACAGTACATTAACGAGGCCATGACCCCAGATCCCCCACACAGACCAAAGTCCAGCCATCTTCCATTGTCTCAAAAAAATCCTGTGGGAAATACAGTGAAGTGATGTGGTTGTGTATGATGTAGGCATAGGGGAGAACCTTTACACTGGTCAAATTCAGGCCAACTCAAATATTTTTTAAACATGTTTAAAAATGACCAGGAGGTGCTTCAGGAGGAGTTTTGAAGGGAATAAGTGGATTTTCCTTCACCTGAAATGTTTGTGTTTTCATCCTGAAATGTGAGGCAAATACTGGAGTGTGTCAGTAAAGAGAGATGTACAAAATGTACAGTGCTGTGGGTCCAGGATTGAAAACCATTTTTGTAAGGTACCATGACATACACTGCAAAAAAATGCTTTTCTTACTTTTCCAGCCAAAATATCTTAAAATTCCTAAATCAAGAAGGATTTTCTAGACAAGCAAAAATTATTGTCTTGTTTTCAGAAAAAAGACATCAAATTTAAGTGAGTTTTTGCTTAGAACAAGCAAAATAATCTGCCAATGGGGTAAGAAAAATAATCTTATTTCAAGCTAAAAACAAGATTATTTTGCTTGAAAACAAGACAATAATTTTCACTTGTCTAGAAAATCCTTCTTGATTTAAGAATTTTTAGATATTTTGGCTGGAAACAAGACAAAAAATCTAAGTAAGAAAAATAATTTTTTGCAGTGTACCATACTGTCACGCTCAGTAACTACAGACACTGAGGATAGAGTGTACAAGTGAGTTTTATTCCAAAAGACAGAGCAAACAGGTTCACTGCAGGTAGGTTTTTCGGTAAGCACTCAAGCAGGTCACAGACGAACACAACATCTTCTTTACAGGTTTCTCACAGGTAAGTGTACAGGTAAGTATTCAAGTAGACATTAATAAATATCATCACATCTTTCGTGGCAGGATAATCACAGGTGGGTGCTCAGGTGAAGTCAGTGCATTTACGTGTCACACAGATTCTCTGCAGGTAAATTCGAGGCAAGGTAAGTATACTCAGTCTTTCTGTGAAACGTTCCTTTTTAGAAACGTGAACAGCGATAGTCCTTTCAACAGGTAGGTAGTAGGCAAGCCAGAAGAAGATCTCAGGACAAGAGAACGTGTCGACCTTGAGCTCAGCCATCGAATGAATGGCTGAGCGCCTCTTTTAAAGGGAGCTGCAGATTGCGACCAGGTGTTAATAATCCGGTGATTGCGAGCGTGTGACTGATGCTGATTCAGGTGCGGGTGATTGCGTGACTTCGGTAGAGGCTGTTCCCAGATCAGGTGAGTGTGACGGTGTGACATTACCCCCTCCTCCACGAGCGTCTCCTGACGCTCGTATCCGACGGCGAGGGCGGCCTCGACCTCTTGGGGCTGGACAGTTAAGATGAGATTGGTGGAATTCTGTGGTTAGAGAGGGGTCGAGTATGTCATCTCGGTCGACCCAGCTTCTCTCCTCGGGGCCGTAGCCCTCCCAATCTATGAGGTATTGGAGCCGCTCATTCCGCCGCCGGGAGTCGAGGATCTCCTGGACTCTGTAGATGGTTTCCGTGGTCTCAATTTCAGGCTGAGGAGGGGGTTCCTGGTGGTCTGCAGGGAGAGGAAACATAGGATCAACGTGCCGTTTAAGCAGTGACACATGGAAGCTGGGTGCTATACGGTAGTAAGGTGGTAGTTGGAGTTCATAGGTCACTTCATTTAGGCGTCGGACAACTGGGAAAGGACCTATGAACTTGGGGCTTAATTTGCGACAGGGTAACCGTAAGTTGATGTCGCGTGTGGAAAGCCATACCAACTCGCCCGGCTGGTATTCCGGAGTCGGGGATCGGCGAGTATCTGCCCACCGTTTGTGTCTCCGCACTGCCCGCTGAAGGTGGACGTGTGCGGAATTCCACACCCTTTCGCTCTCCCGGAACCAGTAATCTACCGCTGGGACAGAGGAGGGTTCGTCGTTCCAGGAAAAGAGGGGTGGTTGATAACCTAGAACACATTGAAAGGGTGTTAGGCCAGTGGTTTCTTGTCTTAGTGAGTTCTGGGCATACTCTGCCCAGGGTAGGTACTGGTTCCAGGATTCTTGATGATTGTGGCAGTAGGATCTCAGGTAACGGCTGATTTCTTGGATCTTGCGTTCCGTCTGGCCGTTCGTCTGCGGATGGTATCCCGAGGATAAGCTGATGGATACTCCGAGTAGTCGAAAGAACTCCTTCCATACTCGGGAGGTAAACTGCGGTCCTCTATCCGATACTATGTCCTCTGGGATTCCAAAATGCCTGAAAATCTGAGAAAACAATAATTGAGCCGTGTTCATGGCTGTGGGTAGTCCCGGTAAGGGAATTAGTTTACAGGCCTTTGAGAAACGGTCTACAACCACCAGAATAGTTGTGAACCCATCAGATGCAGGCAGGTCAGTAGCAAAGTCTATCCCTACATGGGACCAAGGCCGTTGAGGAATGGATAGAGGAACCAGCTTACCCTCGGGCAGACGACGAGGGGTGTTATTAATGGCGCAGACGGAGCATCCACGGACATAGCGATGTACATCACGTGACATCTGTGGCCACCAGTAATGATTGCGGAGGAGCGAGAGGGTGTGTTTACTGCCGGGGTGCCCGGAACCTGGGGATGTATGTATAGAGTCCAGAAGGTAATGACGGAGAGAAGATGGTATATATTGTTTACCTTCTGGACCTCCAGGTGGCGCCGGTTCATGGCGGGTGGCTTCCTGGATCTGGTCGTCCCATGACCATTTAATGGGAGCGAGGAAGACGGACTGAGGTAAGATGGGTTCAGGTTCCTCCAGGCTGGGGTCAGGCTGGTGGACTCGGGACAGGGCATCGGCTTTGGTATTTTTGGTACCTGGTCTGTAGGAAATGTGGAAGTTAAATCAGGTAAAAAACAGTGACCATCTAGCTTGGCGTGGATTCAATCGTTTAGCTCCTCGTAAGTATTGTAAGTTTTTGTGGTCAGGGATTACAGTAAATGGAAACTGTGCGCCTTCTAACCAATGGCGCCATTCATCGAGGGCCAGCTTGATGGCCAGTAACTCACGATTTCCCACGTCATAGTTTTGTTCTGCAGGTGATAATTTCTTCGAGAAGTAGGCGCAGGGATGCAGCACAGGCGGTTTTCCGTGCCACTGGGACAGGGTGGTGCCAACGCCCGTGGTAGCGGCGTCCACCTCCACGACAAATGGCAAATTTGGGTCAGGATGCTTAAGGATTGGTGCGGTGCAGAAGGCTGTCTTAAGTTGTGTGAAGACAGCTTGTGCCGCAGGTGTCCAAGTGATAGTTTTCTTGGCTCCTTTAAGGAGAGAGGTGAGTGCAGAGGTGATTTGACTATATCCTTTAATGAAACGTCGATAAAAATTTGCAAACCCCAAAAAGCGTTGCAGTTCCTTGACCGTGGTAGGGATTGGCCAGTCCTGCACAGCGGTAATTTTCTTAGGGTCCATTTCGATCCCTTCTGGGGAGATGTAGTACCCAAGAAATTGCACTCGGGTCTGGTGAAATTCACACTTTTCACCTTTCAAATAGAGGTGGTACTGTCGGAGTCGTTGGAGAACCTGTGTGACATGGAAGATGTGAGATTGCAAGTCATTAGAATAAATGAGAATATCGTCTATATAGACGACCACGTATTGATGTAGCATATCCCGGAAGATTTCATTCATGAAATTTTGAAATACGGATGGAGAGTTGGCTAGGCCGTACGGCATGACCCGATACTCGTAGTGGCCGCTAGGGGTGACAAAAGCAGTCTTCCATTCATCTCCCCGACGAATACGGATCAGATTATAGGCACTTCTAAGGTCTAATTTACTGAATACCTTAGCTTGCCGTAGTTCCTCCAAGGTAGATGGTATGAGTGGAAGGGGATATGCGAATTTGACTGTTTGTTCGTTTAATGTCCGGTAATCAATACATGGCCGAAGGCCTCCATCCTTTTTGGCTACAAAGAAGAAACTAGAGGCAGCTGGTGACGTGGATGGTTGGATAAACCCCTGCGCTAATGCCTCTGCTACATACTCTTCCATAGCCTGACGTTCCGGTAAGGAAAGTGGGTATACTTTGCCTTTAGGGAGAGTGGCGTGCGGTACCAGGTCTATAGCGCAGTCCCATCGTCGATGTGGTGGGAGTTGGGTTGCTGCGGTTTTGCTGAATACGTCATGAAATTCAGCATATTCCGGGGGAATCAGAATTTCCTTCCGTACCTCCGGGCTTTCGATAGTGGTGGAATAGCAAGTCAGATTGTGGCACTGTGGAAGGGATGACAGACAATGATAATAACAGTGGTCACTCCATTTCAGGATTTCACCTGTACGCCAACGGATATGAGGATCATGAGTTTCCAGCCAAGGCCGTCCCAGCAAGATGTCCACTGAGGCTTCAGGGAGCACTAGGAAAGAAATGGACTCCTTGTGGAAACAACCTATTTGAAGAGTGATAGGGTAGGTACATGAATTGATAGGTCGAGAATCTAGAGCCTTTCCCTGGATTGTAGTGATGCGGTAAGAGATGGTACTTTTGTGTTTAGGGATCTGCCACTCCTCCAGACATCGTGAGGAGATAAAGTTATCAGCGGCTCCCGAATCCACGAGTGCTTTTACTGGAAAGGATTTAGACTCATAGACAAGTACAGCATCAATTAGAGGTATAGTATGTACGTTATGAATCATATGACCCACACTCACCGTAGCTCTAGCGGGTCGGACTGGACATTGCAGGAGGAGGTGAGATGGGGCACCGCAGTACAGACATAACCCTTCTTGAAGCCGTCTGGTGCGTTCTTGAGCAGTTAAGTGGTAGGTATCTGTATGCATAGGTTCTTCGGTAGGGGTACCTGATGGACTTAATTCAACAGGTGCGTCACAAGCGGTTAAATGTTGCGATATCGTTAGAGCTCTCTTGAGGAATGCATCGAGTCCCACATTATCATCATAAATAGCCATGTGTTGGCGAATGTTGTTATTGAGACCCCGACGAAATACCGCCAGCAGAGCGGAATCATTCCAGCCGCTTGTGAGGGAGAGAGTGCGGAAACGCAGAATATACTCGTGAATGGGTAGGTTACCTTGACGAAGTTGCAGTAATTCTTCCTGTGCCGTAATAGGAGTGATAGGTTGACCAAACACCTGGCGAAAGTGTTGTAGGAACAGCTCCAATGATCCCAGATGAGGGCTCTCTGCCGTCCACAGCGCTTCGGCCCATTGTAGGGCTCGTCCCGTTAACAGCGTGATAATCAGGGCAATCTTGCTACGATCAGTGGGAAATTGTCCCGGCTGTGCCTCAAAATACAAAGAACATTGTAACAAAAATCCATTGCAGGACGCATGGTCACCTGAAAAGGGAAGGGGACGAGCCACTGGGCTTGATGAAACTGGTTGGTTAGAGCGTACCTCATGTAATACTTGGAGAAATGCCGTGTACGGATCTATATTCGCCGCGGCTTCCTCCTGTTCCATTTTGTTGTTGCTGGGCTGAGCTTCTGTCACGCTCAGTAACTACAGACACTGAGGATAGAGTGTACAAGTGAGTTTTATTCCAAAAGACAGAGCAAACAGGTTCACTGCAGGTAGGTTTTTCGGTAAGCACTCAAGCAGGTCACAGACGAACACAACATCTTCTTTACAGGTTTCTCACAGGTAAGTGTACAGGTAAGTATTCAAGTAGACATTAATAAATATCATCACATCTTTCGTGGCAGGATAATCACAGGTGGGTGCTCAGGTGAAGTCAGTGCATTTACGTGTCACACAGATTCTCTGCAGGTAAATTCGAGGCAAGGTAAGTATACTCAGTCTTTCTGTGAAACGTTCCTTTTTAGAAACGTGAACAGCGATAGTCCTTTCAACAGGTAGGTAGTAGGCAAGCCAGAAGAAGATCTCAGGACAAGAGAACGTGTCGACCTTGAGCTCAGCCATCGAATGAATGGCTGAGCGCCTCTTTTAAAAGGAGCTGCAGATTGCGACCAGGTGTTAATAATCCGGTGATTGCGAGCGTGTGACTGATGCTGATTCAGGTGCGGGTGATTGCGTGACTTCGGTAGAGGCTGTTCCCGGATCAGGTGAGTGTGACGGTGTGACACATACAAGCATCAATGATTTCAACAAAATTCCTTCTGACTGAGGAAAAACAAAATTGTTCACAGGCTCCTGGGTTAAATTGGGATTTGTTATATATATATATATATATATATATGTAAATATATATATATTATATTTTATATATATTTTATATTTTATATATATATATATATATATAGAAGCACTTCTGTCCACGGAGATAGCAACAGCGTTCAAGTGTTTGCTTAATACACTAGTATAATAGGTATTGTTTAAATTATTAAGTAGGGCTAGAAAGTATTTTTTCATTCTCTGCCTATTTGTAGTGTTGTTGTTTCGTTTTAATTAGCACTTTGGTTGCACTTATTGAAATTAGTATTGCTGAAATCCTGCGGGCACTTAAGTGCGAAGCATCTCGCTCTTAGTTTCGATTCTAGGTATTTGCATAGATATAGACTTTGGGCTTAAGTCAGGAGGCGTGTCCAGCGACCGTGAACTATATAAACTGTTTGGTCACTCTCAAACTTTGGGAGAAGCACTTCTGTCCACGGAGATAGCAACAGCGTCTGCGCGTAAGTGTTTGCTTAATACACTAGTATAATAGGTATTGTTTAAATTATTAAGTAGGGCTAGAAAGTATTTTTTCGTTCTCTGCCTATTTGTAGTGTTGTTGTTTCGTTTTAATTAGCACTTTGGTTGCACTTATTGAAATTAGTATTGCTGAAATCCTGCGGGCACTTAAGTGCGAAGCATCTCGCTCTTAGTTTCGATTCGAGGTATTTGCATAGATATAGACTTTGGGCTTAAGTCAGGAGGCGGGCCCAGCTGTTATCACTCCAATTCTATTCGCTTGTGTATATATTCATTGTGTGTGAGCTGACGCGGAAGCGTCAGCGGAAGCTTTCAGCCGCCGTGTTCAGCCTCCTCGTGTGAAGACCGACGAGGGTAAAGACCTGCGACTTTTTCCTGCGCGACCGACGAGGGTAAAGACCTGCGACTTTTTCCTGCGCGACTTTAACCGAGCAACGACACCAACAACGCACTTAGGTACTCTTCTAACTTTCCCTTCATACACTCCCTGCTTGCACCCTCTTTCCACCTCTATCATGTGTCTTCAATACATTCCGGTTATCACCACACAACGCTCTAACATCACACGCAAACGTCAACGCAATCTCACTGACCTTCGCCCTATCGCCACTTCATCCACTGAAACTTTCTCGTTTACTGTCGGCCTCTGGAATTGCCAGTCAGCTGTTAACAAAGCAGATTTCATTTCTGCTTTTTCCACACATTCGACACTTAGTATCCTGGGCTTGACTGAGACCTGGATTCGTCCAGAAGACTCAGCAACCCCTGCTGCTCTGTCCAATAACTTCTCTTTCTCTCACACCCCTCGTCACACTGGGAGGGGTGGGGGTACTGGAATACTCATTTCTAACAAATGGAAATTCTTTAACCACTCTCAGCTATGCAACTTTAATTCTTTCGAATCTCATGCCATCACAGTAACAGCTTCAATTAAATTCCATGTTGTGGTCATTTACCGCCCTCCTGGTCAACTGGGCACATTCCTAGATGAGCTAGATGGGCTGCTATCCTCATTCCAAGAGGATGGCAGTCCATTTCTAGTTTTTTGTGATTTTAATATTCATCTGGACAAGCCTTATGCTGCTGACTTTCACTCACTCCTAACTTCATTTGATTTCAAACGCCTTGCTACTACAAGCACTCACAAATCGGGCAATCACCTAGACCTAATTTACACACGCAATTGCATTGCAGACAACAGTTTGGTTAAACCCCTACACACCTCTGACCATTTCTTCATTACATGCAACTTGCATATTACTGCCAATACACCTCCGACCCCTCTACCTGTTACTTTCAGACGAAACCTACGCTCCCTTTCACCCTCCCATCTTTCCTCTGTAGTGTCCTCCTCTCTTCCCTCTACAACCCTTTTCTCATCTCTAGAGGTTAATGCAGCTACTAACACCTTATGCTCTACTTTAACTTCTTGCCTAGATGCTATATGTCCCCTCTCTTCCAGGCCAGCACGGGCCACCTCTCCTAACCCCTGGCTATCCGATGTTCTCCGCGAACATCAGTCCAAACTTAGGGCAGCAGAGAGGAAATGGCGCAAATCTAAAAATCTATCTGACTTGAGTATGTATCAGTCTTTGCTTTCATCCTTCTCTGCTCAAGTCCATACTGCCAAATCCTCATACTTCCACACCAAGATCAACAATGCTCCAAACACACGTTACCTCTTCAAAACATTCAATTCGCTCCTCTGCCCTCCCGCACCACCTCCCACCACTTCTATAACAGCCGACGATTTTGCCACATTCTTTACTAACAAAACGATAACTATTAGCAGCCAGTTCTCGTCTCCACACTTACAGGAAACAATACAGACAACATCCACAGCTAACACCCCACTCTTCTCCTTCTGTCCCCTCTCTGAGGCAGAAGTATCCAAACTTCTCCTCTCCAGTCATCCTACAACATGCCCACTAGATCCTATCCCCTCTCACCTCCTCCAAGCAATCTCTCCTACACTCTTACCAGCACTTACACACATCATCAACACATCTCTCCTCACAGGCACTTTCCCCACTGCATTCAAGCAGGCTCAGGTAACCCCACTGCTCAAAAAACCTACATTAAATACTTCACTTATAGATAACTATAGACCGATCTCTCTCCTTCCATTCATAGCAAAAACACTTGAACGAGTCGTTTTTAACCAGGTATCACTATTTCTCGCATAGAACAGTTCATTGGATGCTAACCAGTCAAGGTTCAGGAGTGGCCACTCAACTGAAACTGCACTACTGTCAGTTACTGAAGCCTTGTGGATTGCAAAAGCTGATTCCAGATCATCAGTACTCATTTTGCTGGATCTTTCTGCTGCTTTTGACACAGTCAATCATCAGATCCTCCTGTCCACCCTCTCATCACTGGGTATCACAGGGATTCCACTTCGCTGGTTTGAATCCTATCTCACAGGTAGGTCTTTCAGGGTGGCCTGGGGAGGGGAGGGTTCTAAAGCACATCATTTGGTCACTGGGGTTCCTCAGGGATCAGTTCTTGGACCCCTCCTCTTCTCCATTTACACTACATCACTGGGGCCCATCATACAGGCACATGGCTTCTCTTACCACTGCTATGCTGATGACACGCAGCTCTATCTTTCATTTCAACCACTGGCAGATGAGCCAGCAGCAGATTTTTTTTTCTTTTTTTTAAAATAGGCCTATGTTCTATATTCATATATTTATGTAACATATTCTACATTAAAATACATTTAGAGTTAACAATGACTGCGGTACAAAGAGTTGTAACAATGACTGCGGTACAAAAAAATATATATTTTAGAGCGCAGTATTATGTTGCCACATTCAAATAAAGATTTTAAAATGCAGGCTGAGTGTCACTAATTAAACAATTATATGTTCAGCTGATTGTCAGCCTTTTACATGTGTGCTTCTCATAAACAATTAGCTGATATGCATATAAACAGCCTTTTTATTAACAGAATAGAATAATCATGGCTGATAGTAAGACCTGCAAACAAAACAGAAAACCAAATGGGACACAAGAACAGCTGTTACTTCTTGCCCAACATGTTAATGACAACAAGGATATAATCAAAGGAAAATCTGGAGTTGGTATAACCTCCAAAGCGTGTGTGCAGATAAATGCAGAGTTTTTATAAAACGTTTAAGTTCAAAGGCAGATTGCTAGCAACAGCCATTTTGGGATAGTTGGGATTTGGTCTTAATGACTTAGGAGTCCTTTTCACTACTCCTAACTTTTCACAGATTTAGGAGCTAGTTTTAGTGCTAAAACGCTTTGTGAAATACTCTTAGAGCAAACATTTAAGAGTCCTAAATTTAGGACTGACACGCCCATTATTTTTTAAGATTTTCTCTTAAATCTGCAAGTTATGAGCTACTTTTAGCCTTAAGATGTTTTGTGAATACGGGCCCAGATATTCTACATTTCTTAAATTAGGAGCATAAGTGGTCCTAAAAATAAAAGGTAACTGTATAGAGACCTAGTAAGTCATTCTCTTCAAATGCTATTGAAGTTAGAAAAGTGTGCAAAAGGAATTGCGATTTCATTTGAGTTTTGGCAGGATACATGCACTGTGCAGAGAGAGTGAAAAGCAGACGTTGTCATTAATATTTAAATATTACAGGTTCATAACTCATACGACCTAGCAAATACAATTGCAAATGAAATTTATTCTTTCATTTGAAACTGGGCAGATTTGCAATTGTATTTGGATTATGTCACAATGTATGCATCCACATATGGACAATGTTACAAAAACTACAATTTGCAATTCCTTTTGAAAGTCCGGAATATCCTTTAATATATGTATATGTGTGTGTGTGTGTGTATACTGAGAAGCTGAAATGATAAAACTGAAACTCATCTTGGTCAACATACTTGAGTTTGTCCAGTGAGCAGTTTGGATCCTCCAGTTTTTCAGAGAGCACTTTGACTCCTGAATCTCCTGGGTGATTGTAGCTCAGATCCAGCTCTTTCAGGTGTGAGGGGTTTGAACTCAGAGCTGAAGACACATAACCACAGCCTTCCTCTGTCACCATACAACCAGACAACCTACAAAAACAACCCCACATGATATTAGTTTGATAACCAGACATTCAGTTTTAAGGCCTGTGTAATATGGTAGAATGAAATGTTTTCCAAGCATTATTACTCATAACAATATTGTGGTAGTGTGACAATTCCATCTGGTAAAGACATAAATACTCAGAGACAAGCAATATTAACTAATTAGCTAAACACTATTTTCTGTTAAACTTTCACATAGCATCTTTAGGATAAAATAACATTAAAAATTCAAATCCAGATTTTGATTTTCAGAGATTTATTATAAAAACTGATTACTTTTTTCCCCCCCAAATGCAATAAATCCATCAGGGCTCTTTGCTTACTTTTCTTTTTAGAAGCACTTGTGCTTCTAACTCAAAAAGTTTAAGAGCACAGTCAAAATGTTTGATTTTTTAAATAAAAAAAATCTGATAAACAATTAGCCTTCCCATTACGAGGTGATATTTGACTCCTTAAAGGGGTCATTGGATGCCCATTTTCCACAAGTTGATATGATTCTTTAGGGTTACTTCCACAATATACTGTTGGGTGTTATTAGAGTAATAATTATCACCTGTTAAAAGTGCACCTTAGCAACTGCATAGCAACACCCTAGAAAGCAACTTAATTACCTTAGCAACTCCATAGCAACAGTCTAGCAAGCACGTTACGTACCTTAGCAACTCCATAGCAACACCCTAGCAACTAGGGATGTCACAATACTCAATATAATATAGATCCGTTCAGTACGACATCCACGGTTCAATACGCGCTTGTGAATTGAGTTTTTTCGGTTTTGTATTTAAATAACTTCCTTGTTTTATTTCTCTCGGAATTTGCTGTATGTGCGCCTGCGATTTCACATGCTGAAATGAGGAAACGCTTCCCCGCTTATATTTGAAAAAGCAACACACGCGGAGCATTTTCTATTCTAATGACATGCATTGATCAGCCTTTCTAAACCTGTTGTCCAACAAAAGTTATAAAAACAAAAGTTATAAAAAAACATTATAACTTGTTTTTAATTCACAACATCTGTCAAGTGTTTGAAATAACTTCCTTATGTGATCTGATGTGGATTCTTTCACAGAATGAGGCAGACAATAAATTCTATACTCATATTCTATGCATGTTGATTAACAATGGCTTATGAAAATACCCGAGATGTCTTGAAGAACACAGATAAACCATATATTATTGCAGATAAGAGTTTATTGTCCTTACATATCGTCTTTTAAAACATTTAACGTTATATCTTGTTTTTAATCAGTTACAGCAATAGTGATGCTTTTATGCATATTAGAGAAGCTGGAATGGGACATAATCAGCGCTACTTCTTTGGTGCATATATGTTTTTTTTATGAACGAGTGCACCCTCTGGCATCCAGTATGAATAAAACCCATTCTATTTTGCGTAAAAATCGAAAAAATAATACCTCTCGTAAAAGAACAAAAAAAAAGACATATACTAAACCTCGCTTTTTCTAGTGTACAGAGGTTTTCCGGGAGTATTTTGAAAAAAAAACTGAAGCAGCAAGATATCAGAACCGAACTGAAAACCGTGGTTAAAAACCGAGGTACGTATTGAACCGTGGACTAAATGTATTGTTGCATCCCTACTAGCAGCCAACCCAAGCACCTTAGCAACTGCATAACAGTCTAGCAAGCACCTTAATTACCTTAGCAACTGCATAGCAACAGATTGTTGACTGAATGTGTCTGTGTGTGCTTTCTAGTGTTGATCATGGAGGAGAATCCAGGATTATAGCAGGACTGAAGAAATGTATGTTTACAAACACACACACACACACACACACATGTTGTGTTTACATGTTTTATGGGGACATTCCATAGGCGTAATGGTTTTTATACTGTACAAACCCTATTTTCTATCGCCCTACACCTAAACCTAGCCCTCACAGGAGACTGTGCACACTTTTACTTTCTCAAAAAAACTCATTCTGCATGACTTATAAGCCTGTTTCCTCATTTGGACCTCACAAATGTCCCCACAAGGTCAAAATTTACTGTTATTACTATCCTTGTGGGGACATTTGGCCTCCGCAACGTGATAAATACCAGGTTCACACACACACAGCTGTAGTGATTGTTGTTGTGTTATAAATGTGTCTGTTCTTGTGTTCAGATGCCTGTTTTCTCACACTGGATCCAAACACAGCAAACACTCAACTCATTCTGTCTGAGGAGAACAGAACAGTGACATTTGGGTATCAGTCGTATCCTGATCATCCAGACAGATTTGATCTGTTTTCTCAGGTGTTGTGTAGAGAGAGTGTGTGTGGACGCTGTTACTGGGAGATTGAGTGGAGTGGAAATGTGTATATATCAGTGTCATATAAGAGCATCAGCAGGAAGGGAGGAGGTGATGAATGTGTGTTTGGACGTAATGATCAGTCCTGGAGTTTGTTCTGCTCTCCTGACAGATACTCATTCAGACACAATAACTTAGACACTGATCTCCCTGTAAAGTCCATCATCAGGAGAATAGGAGTGTTTGATGATTATGTCAGGAGAATAGGAGTGTTTGTGGATGTGAGTGCAGGAACTCTGTCCTTCTACAGCATCTCTGACACAATGAGTCTCATCCACACAGAACAGACCACATTCACTCAGACGCTCTATCCTGGGTTTTGGGTTTATTCTACATCATCAGTGAAACTGTGCTGATGAATGAGAATAGACTGATGAGAGATTATACCCATAATGCTTTGAGCTGATGATGAATCAGTAACAGTGAGATGTTATAGAGTCTCTTCATCACATGAATATGAACATGAATCAGAATAAATGTGTGTGATAAATCCTCATATAGACAGTAAGATCGGTGTGTGAGTAAGTATATTTGTGTTTTATTGTCATGTCTCATCAATCATTTGTTTTATTAGTGTTAAAAATGTAAAAATGTCACAATCATGATAAAGATCATGTAATTCTTTTCTCTTGTTTTTGCACATAAATAATAAAACAGTCACAAATCAACCTGAAATCAGATTTTAATTGATGTTTGTATTGTGAATATAATCAATTCCTCACAAGACTGAAATGAGTTTCTGACATTATAAAATATGACAATAATCACAGCATTTACTATAATACAATATTTTGTAAATACAGTAAAGTTGTATTATGGGATCTCCTTAAACAAAAAAGCTGTCAGAATATATTTTAAAATGTTTTCAGAGTTTTAAAGTTAATGTGTTTTTTGTTTTTTGAAGGGGGATAGAAACTATAAATATGAAGTTTATTATAAATATTATTATATTTCCAATCTTTTTCATTGGCATTTTGCCAGGAAAACTTCATGTATTTTAATCTCAGTATATTTACTAAAATCATATTTTTTATTTATTATTTTTATTATTTGTATATTGAATTGATTTAAACAAGTATTGCCTTAGATATAATGCAAATATGACTTCAGCTGACACATTTGTATCAACTCTGTATTAATTTAAATTATTTTAATTATAAATAAATAAATAATAATAGCAATCAAAATATGAATTTAAATCTATTTAAATTATAACAAATCAATAAAAATAAGATGATTATGGTTATGTTAATTAAATAAACAGTATATATGCATGCATAAAATAATGTATTTAATAATAATAATAATAATAATAATAATAGTAATAATAACAATAATAATAATAATAAGAATAAATATAGCTGCAAGCAGCAATTGCAGGGCCAAGCACAACAGAGGCAGAATGAGGAGCTAAGCACGGCAAGGAGCAACAGACCGACTACAACAATGAGTAATTAAAGCCATTTTAGAATGATATCAGTTGAATTGGCTGAAAAATCATAAATACAACCAATAATAATGTAATTTAATGGCATATCACTTTTGACCAACAGGTGGTGCTGTTTTTAAATTGATGTGACGTATTCTGTGTGAAGTGACAATGACGCACACAAAGTTTGGTGTCATTATGTCAAAGCTTTACAGAGATACAGCTTCAGAGTCATTTTGGCATCATGTCTCAAATGTGTAGTGGCGCAGGACAAAAACGGTTTTGTCTATCGACACGAAATCCATAACTGTGAGTTAGCACCTCAAAGAGTCAAATTTGGTGAAAATCGGACCAACGGTCTAGGAGTTAGAAAAAGTAGGTTTTCAACATTAATCAAACTGGCGGACAGGAAGTTCGGCCAACTATGGTATATTTGGTATGTGTGTTGTCGGCATGACCCAAGGAATGTTTTGAGACCAGATTCATTGCAATAGGCTAATGCAATCCTAAATTATTAGCAATTTTGTAAATTTCATTATTAATGTTTAATGAATGGTGTATTACTTCAGACCAGTAGGTGGCGCTGTTACCAAATTGATGTTCCGTGGTCAGTGTGAGATGACAATGGCACACACAAAATTTGGTGTAAATATGTCAAAGCTTTGCAGAGATACAGCCTCAGATGTAGTTTGGCATCTTTCCGGTAAATTCTTTGATACGCTAAAAGAAAACGGTTTTATATATCGACACTAAATCCATAACTTTTTGCGAGCATGGTCTGAAGATGATCTGAGTCAAAGTTATAAAATTTCTTTATAACTTTTGACCACAAGGTCCCCAAACTTTTTGAGTACTGTCAGGGCATGGTGCCGTAGACACATACCGAGTTTCGTAACGATATGTCATGCGTTCATAAAATATAGCATTTTTGGCCAAAATCCAATATGGCCGACACCCAAAATGGCTGACATGGGAAAATTGGACATGGTTGGACTCAGCATGATGCACCGAATCTGAAGAGACCAGTTTTGTGATTTTTGGCCAAACTATTCAGAAGTTACAAGCAAAAATATCAATTTTTCATATCTCCTGACCACTAGGTGGCACTGTGCCGAAACACTGCAGGTAGCCTCAGGTCCTGCTTGTTATGACACACATCAAGTTTGGTCTGAATATGCCAAACTGTTGCGGAGATATAGCCTCACAACTATTTTTGCATGCTTTTTGTAGAAATCATTTGCACGTTATTCGAGAACGGTTTGACTAATCAACTTGAATTCCATAACTTTTTGCCAGCATGGTCTGAAGATGATCTGAGCCAATTTTGGTGAAAATCAGACAAACGTCTAGGACGAGTTCGAAAAAGTAGGCTTTACGAACAAAAATGTATAGAAAAAATTCTGGCAGATTCTGTGCCACACGGTTCAAAAGTTATTAGCATAAAATGATCGAAACTTTGGACAAGTGGTGGCGCAATAATAATATAACAATAATCTTGTTGCACTAAAAAAGAAAAAAAAGTCAATATTTTATAATAAAATAAAATTATTATTTTGGGTAATATTATAATGTAAATTATAACAAATAAGAAATACAAAAAATATATATTATGATTGCAATAATCATAACAACACAAATATCAATAATGTAATATATTCATTATATTTTTTTATTTAAAATACAAAAACATTATTGTAATATTTATTCAACAAAAAGGCAATACAATTCTTCTATTTGTATTCAGTAAAAGCCAAAATATGAATTAATAAAATTATAAGATGATAATAAAATGTTGTAATTGCAATAATAATATTGTAATATAAATATATTGTAATAATCTTGTAAAATTGAGTAGAACTGAGTAAAAACTCAATAATCATTAATATTACTACTACTACTAATAATAATAATAATATGATTAAAATACTAAATGATATACTTTACAGCAATTGTTTTTTTAATGGATTTGTTAACATTTTATTAATAATAATGCAAAGCTCTTATTGTAATTGTTGTTGTTATTATTATTATTATTATTATTGATTAATTGTAACTTATAATATTAAGGAAAATGTAATTACTATTTCATATTTTATTATTATTATTATTATTATTAAATAAAAAAAAAATATTTTACAGTGCAATATGATTACAACAATAGTAAGTGTATTTATTTGTGTAATTGGTACTTTTACAATAAAGTAAAAAATTATATTTTGTTAATTAATATAAATTGCAATAAAGTAAGTAAAAAGTAGTAATAATATATTATAAATAACCAACTGTTACGTTGAGAGAGAGGCGAGAGGCGAGCGGATCCATTGATAGCCCCCCCCCCAAGGAGCGGCTTCCACACGCTCGAGGGAAACAGCAGTCCAGGGGAGCGGTGGGGTGGGAGCGAGACAGGCATGAGGGCTGGAGGACCAGGTCCATGAGGGAAGCCCAGAGATTGAGGCAGGACCGACAGAGCAGGTACCCTCCAGGGTGGGGCCGGAGGCGGAGCAAGAGCCCTCCAGGGCGGAGGTGGAGCAGGAGCCTTCCAGGGAGGGGCCGGAAGCGGAGCAGGAGGCGCAGGAGCCCTCCAGGGCGGAGCCGGAGGCAGAGCAGGAGGCGCAGGAGCCCTCCAGGGCGGAGAGGCAACGCCAGAGCCCTCAGGGCCCGAGAACCGAGGCAGGCGGCAGCAGGGAGGGAACAGGAGGGGCGTCCCTCCAGGGCGGAACAGGGAGGCTGAGCAGCCCTCCAGGGAGAAACAGGAGAATCTCGTCACGGTCCACCTGCAGGGACAGAGGAGGCCAGAGTAGGGGAGAGGGTGACAGGAGGCGGACAGGAGGGTGGCCCTCAGGGGGCGGAACCCGAGAGGAGGGCAGAGCGGGCGGAACAGGAGGCGAACAGCCCTGGAGAAGGGGCAGAACAGGAGGCTGCGCCTTGGACGGGGACCTGGGAGAACAGTGACAGAGGATGCAGACAGAAAGAAGGAGAAGCAGAGAGGTAGGCAGTTAACGCCCATGAGGTTCTACGGCGCCGACACCTCTGAGGCATTGGCGCATCTCCGATGGGGAAGGCTTCGGAGCAGACTTGAGACCCGGGGGACCTCTGAAGCAGGCTTGTGATCAGAGGTCTGTGGCTGGGACCAGACAAAGCTTGGACAGTTGCAGATCAGCTGGAGAGACCAGACGGAGCCGCTCAGGGCTGGAGACCAGGCTGAAATCAGCAGGCTTGGAGATCAGAGAGGGACTCTGAGAGCAGGCGGGGAGATCAGACGGGAGCTGCTGAGCAGGGTTTAGATCAGACGGGAGCTCTGGGCAGACTGGTGAACAGGACGTGGCCTCAGGGTAGATCTGTGAACAGAGCGGACCTCAGGGCACAGTATGCAGCCCACACACCAGATGGCAAACCGCCACTAGGAGGAAGAGCAGCGAGGTTGTGGTGGGTCCAGTACACTGGTTACCCATGATAGGCCGGTCGTGGGATATCAGACGCAGGGGCACGGCTCTGGAAGGTCAGATTTTAGACATGAGGGGCACCAGAGGTCTGAGCAACATGGAGAGGCTCTGGGCGTCAGGGGACGGGCTGACCTGGGCAATCAGGACGAGATGACTTGACCCTGGAGCGGTCAGGCGAGGCGTGATGGGGCCTTGAGCTGTCGGGCGATATGACTTGGTTCGTGGTGACCAACTGTGACCCTGACCTGCTTCGTGGAAGATCAATAGTGAATTGGCTTGCCTGACTTGGACTTTTGAGCAGTGGCTGAAGTTTGACTTGGCTCTGGAATAACAGCAGCAGCTTGTTGGCCATGAGGATGGCCTGGCTTGACTCCTGAACAGCATGAAGCAGCTCAAGAACAACAGCTGTAACGTGAATTGACTTCGTGAAAAACAGGTGTGACTTGGCGACTCGTGGGAACAGCCGTAACGTGGCTTGACTTGTGGAGAGCGACAGCTGGTCTTGACTTGACTCTGTGTCTTGGCTTGACTCTGAGTCGCCGTGGCATTAAGGAGTGCCATTTTAGCTGCCCATACGTCACTAGAGTGTATCAACGTGGGCCATCCTGACCACAGGTGGTGTCCGGATGGCGACCATCTTGTGTAGTTGCTTGGACGGCGGCCATCTTGTGCTGCTTTGGTGGCGGCCATCTTGTGCAGTGGCTCTGGCGGCAGCCATCTTGTGCAGTGGCTCTAGTGGCAACCATCTGTGAGTGGCTCAGGAAGATGGCTGTAATTTGACTTGCGACAGGGCACTAGCTCTGACTTGACTTGACTCAGGAAACACAGCTGCAACTTGACTTGGCTTGGAAACTTGACTTCCCGGGCTCAGGAAACACAGCTGCAACTTGACTTGACTTGAAACTTCGATTTGACTCAGGAGTGCAGCTGCAACTTTTAGGAAACTACTGGCGCGCAGCCATCGCCATTGCTTGAGCGCGTTCCTGCATGGCCGCCATTTCATGAGCGATCCAGGCGGCAAAGGTGTTTGTGGGATCGTGCTCCGGCATGACCGCGTTGTCGCGTTCCCTCTCTGCGACCCCCACGGTGCACGGCGAACCCACACACAAAAACGCAAAGTTCATGAAAGCCACAAGCGAAGAGCGCAGGCCCTCGCGTCTCAGTCTCGCCTTTAACGGCTCGTTCACGCCATCGCAGAATATTTCAATCTGTATACAGTCCGGGAGAGTGGAAGAATTTGAGATGGAAAGAAACTCACGGGTGTATTGTTCCAGTGTGCGTGCTCTCTGTTTAATCCTGCAAAGAATTATGTCCATGTCCATATCGGATGAATGTCCGGGGTGAAAGCTGCTGGATCCTGTGGTGTTGGATTGTTCTGTTACGTTGAGAGAGAGGCGAGAGGCGAGCGGATCCATATGCGAGCTTTATTGGAAAAACAAACAGGTACACGGTGGGCAGGCAGGGTCGAGACAGGAGCAGACAGGGATGTAATAGGCAATCCAAGAGAATAATCCGAAAAACACGAGCAATAAGTCACAAGGCAGGCGGCTGGACAGACGTAAACGAGAAAACCAGGCAGGAGATCAAAAAACCAGGAACTTGGAAACACACTAGGAAAACAGGAATACGATAACACGATACAACGAAACAATCCATGAAGTGCAACTGAGGAGGACCGGGATTTTATAGGATGCCTGATTGGTCACGGGGGCTGACGCAATCAGAGCGGTGGAGGATGGGAGATGCAGTCCGAGATACAACGTAACAGTCAGAGTGAGTAGGTGGAGCGAGAGTGACATCTGGTGGTGAGTGGACAACGGGACACCGACCAGATTCGTGACACCAACACATTTAATATTTAGTGTTTTCACATTATAGCATTTTAATAGTATTTTCCAATTACAATTAATAATAATAATAATAATAATAATAATAATAATAATAATATTGATCGATAAAATATTACTGATATTGATGTAAATATTACAACATAATTTGTTTTAACTTTTAATTATAAAATAAAATCCATATTTTATTTTATTATAATTATTAATAAATACTGACTTTTTATTGAAGATATATTAAACATTGTAATAATATTATTACAATAATACTGTTTTTTTTTATTATTTATTTTATTTATTTGTTTAATTGTTGGTTGTCATTTCAATAAAATATAGTTCATATTTTATATTATCCATATTTTGTTATTAATATTATTATTGAATATTACTGATAACATGTCTTATATTTGTTATAATTTAAATTATAATAATTGCCAAAATATGAATTTTTTTAAAGAATTTTATTATTAAATACTGTTGTAGTTATCATATTGCTCTGTAAAATAAAATGTTAGTTTACAATTAATAATAATAACAACAACAACAACAACAACAA
Organism: Labeo catla; assembly: GCA_012976165.1. Lineage (NCBI taxonomy): Eukaryota > Metazoa > Chordata > Actinopteri > Cypriniformes > Cyprinidae > Labeo > Labeo catla. Next base: position 45,121 of record VONZ01002205.1, read on the forward strand.
CAACAATAATAGTTTCTTCTGTTGTTTTATAATAAGCGTAAAGAAATGTTATGATTGCAGTAATCCTATCACACTGTAAAATAAAAATTGAGAATTTAATAATAACCAAAATAATGTTATTATTATTTAAATTAAAACATTTACTATTACAATAATCCTGTTGCACTGTAAAATAAATAATTATTATGTACTGACCTTTTATTTACAGTACAATATGATTATTGCAGTAGTCATTTTTAAATTGAGTTTAAACAAATAAAGTAAAATTATATTTTGTTATTGGTGTTATTATTATTAAGAAAATATTTAAAATATATATTATTGTTAAATATTAAATATACCAATAAACAAATCAACAAAAATGATATATTTAACAACAACAATAATAACGATAATGATTCATTATTATTTGAATTTCAGTAAATTCATTAAAATGGTACAATTGCTGTAAAATAAAAAGTCAGTATTTTAATTCTATTATTATTATTATTAATTCATATTGAGCTTTTAATTTATATTATGTTTTTATTTATTTATATTATTGCATATACAACATCTTTATGTTATTATCATCTTATAATAATAAAATAAAAATCATATTTTGGCAGATTTTTTTTTTTATTGAATAAATATTGCAAAAATATTATTGCAATAATAATAGTTCATTTTAATAATTTATAATATATTATATAATTGATATGTTTGTTAACATGTCTATTGCAATGATAACATATTTCTATATTTCGTATACTATTTGTTTGTAACAGGACTCCAGGGAAGCGTGTAAGATCCAGATGAAAGCTTTATTAGACACAGCGTAGTCAAGACAGACAGGGTCGATCTCCAAACAAACAGTAATATGTAGGCAAGACAAAATGGCAAAATCCAAATAAGCAGGCAGAAGGTCAAAATCCAGGTGAGCAGTCCAAATTGCAAAATAAACAAGGCAATGAAACAAGGCAAAAACTATGGCAAGAAACTAGAGAAAACTATGGCAAAGAAACAAAACCGTGGCAAGAACAAAACAGGGCAATGAAACAGGAGAAATGCTTGGCAGAGTCCGTACAGGCAAAACAATACTTCATAGAGGCCTGTTTGGTTTAGGCCTCCTTATATGGCCACCAAACAGGAAATAACCAATGAAGCAGCAGAGGGAGCAGCAACAGTCAGTCCATGGGTGAGGGTTCCCTCTGCTGGCGTGGCATTACATTGTTATCATTTAAATGATAATAATACCTAAAATTATGAATTTTATTTTATTATTAATGGCCCATCAATGACACTGTGACTGTTAGGTAAGAAACAATGAGAGAAGATTCAGAGATTGGGGTTTTAGATTATCTGTATTTTATTTACAACATACATTATGAAGGTCAAAGACACATTATTAAGCACACTGATCTAACCACAGAGATATGAACAGACGGCATGTTCTTCCTGAAAACTGTTCTGAATTCTGTTCAACAAGTAACACAAGTAAATCATACCTGATATTTAAGTGCTTGCAAAACTCATCATCAGTAGTCAAGGAACTTGTTTTACCAATAGAAAATCAGTGTAGTTGAAGACCTGATGTTGGTACAGTGCTCTCACAGGAAAAGTTTGCAGGATTCATCTGTTGTGCAGGTATCAGATCACAAACAACTAAAGCAAAACACAAAACATATGTGAGCATGTTAATATCAGGAGCAATTTAAAGCATCCTTGCTAAATAAAAACATTAGTTCTACAATTTCTTTCCCCAAAAATATTCATATAGGTATCTAGTCAGTAACATAAACAAATGAATAAACCAGTGTGCATGTTGATAGGCCTGGAGCAATATTGTTACATTAGCGATCACTAATATTGCCCATGTGATTTTATAGCTATTATATGCACACATGCTTTGTATTTATTATACAGTATAAAAACAACATCTGAGAAACTAAATTATTATTAAGCACATTATGTACACGTTTGAGCAGATATTTTCAGACAGAGTATTCAACAGTAAAGACTGGTCTAAGCATTCTTATACATTAATTTTATATTGTCTAAACATTAGCCCTACTAATGTCAATTTGTTTATGAAACATAAAACATTTCTGACGCCTTACAGATGCATTGAAAAGTTGCCTATCATATTTCAAAATGTTGCTCTCGATTTCACACATTTTAGTCAGGAATTATAGTTTTGGAAAAAGTCCAACTAGTAAATGCGTTCAAGTTTATGTCTCAACAACACATTATCTAATGCCAATAAGAAACATTACTTACACTGTATAAGATCCTCTCGTCATCTGCTGAAGTCACGCTCGTGTTCTGTTTGTGAGATAAACAAGCTCAGCCTGTTCCTCTCAGCGTGTCCTCATCCGGAGTAAATACAAGGCTTTTTCCTCTCTTTTTCCTCTCAGCGCTTTGCAAAAACGAAAGTATCCGACACAAACACGTTGCTGCTTTGTTTATGAGGTGATGTGGGCGTTCATTTTGTGCGTCTTTCACGTGGATGTTTGTAATAACAATAGCTCAACAGCCTGTGGGCGTGAAGTAATTAGCGGTAATGAGCTCAGACGGGAAAAACAGGACATGGTATTGGTTTCATACTGATTACTTACACACAGAATATGTGTTTTCGATTAAACTTACTTTATTAAAGTAGACATTCCAAGCTTTCTATAGACATATCTCTGGTGTTTGTGTGTCATGTATTTGCTGAGTTTTAGTTCATTTTAGTGATGCATTTCAACTGGATATTCACGGAGACTGAGAAGACTGAAATGACACCCTGTATATTTTCTTTATTTACAAAAACCACTAACATTTGTTGATATGTTGAACATACACAAATAAAAGTAAACTTTCTACAGATTCAGGTGATGTATTATTTTTATGTGTCCAATTAAAATTGAGGGAGCAATTCAAGTTCTTTTTGCTGACATCTGGAAAATATGCGAGTGCTCCTGCCTGCGGATTAGCCGACCCCAGGAGGTTAAGGAACATGTGATCAAGTTAGCTGTTACGCTTTCTCCAATAGTGAGTAATACAGAGCCTCTCATCTCCCTGTAGTAAGACAATCTCTGTCTTGGAGTCTCTACTAATGAGCTGATGATCTCAATCAGGTGTGTTTGATTAAGGAGACCTCCAGGACCTCCAGGAACGTGGTTGGGAACCACTGCTCTACATGACTTGAAAGAGAGACGGTTCTTCAATGGCAGTCATGAGCAGATATGCTTCATGTGTTTTGTGTTTTTAAGTGAACTGCAGAAGGACCTTGACGAATGTGAAGAAATATTAAACACTCACAGCATCAGGGCAGTTAAACAGTCTCACTGTCCTTCTGATAAACCAGATGCAATGTTCACTCTTCCACACAGGTTGGTAAGTGACTCAGGGTTTCTGCAGGATTTATGGGGGGAAATTTAAGACTTTTTAAAGAATTTTTAAAGACCAACTAAAGAAACTTTAACATACAAAAAAAATTGAAAGGAAAACAATACAGCAATAGTTCGAGTTTTACTTTCACTTTCAAATCAGCACAATTTAGCATCTAGCAATTGTTTGTTTTTGGTTCATTTCAGTTTTCCCTCTTTTGAAATAAATGACACAGTTTAAATAAATAAATTCAGCAAACACTGTGGAAACTAATAAATATAAAACTTTCACTATCAACTAAACGGCACAGTATAAACGGCAAAAGTTAACAGGCTTTTCAAAATCCAAAATAGTTTATAACAGGCGCTTTTTCATTTCGTTTTGAAACTCTTTCACCATGGTTTTGTCTTTCTCAGCTCTTTCTTCTTGTCAGTCAGCTCCACTCACTCTCTTCACGTGAGAAATGAATCTGATCTGTGATGTGACTGTCGTTCGGTTCACTGCATTGAACAGCCGCGTTCAGTTTTAATAGTATTGTCTGTTCTCTAAATGAACGAAATGATTTTTATTATTTGTGAGCTCATGTTTGTTTGGTGCGCTCTCTAAACGCAGGGTATTAAAATTGCTTTTAAATGTGCGTGTACATTTTAATTTCAGTTTAACGATTGCACAAACTGTTAAAAAAAACTCTCAAAAAAAAAATGAAATGTGATTTTGAAAGTCAGTGAATCATTTGTTGATCTCTTTTCTCCAAGCCGCTGTAGCAGAAGTGTCTCTAAAGCTGCTGCTGAATCGAGCTCCGTTGAGCCTCTACATGGTGCACATGCTGGACTGGTTTGAGGAGAAAGATCGCTTCATCCTCGTCCTGGAGTATTCACAGCCTCTAAACACTTTCGAAAAAGAGCACGTCAGACATTATCCAAAGCACAGCTGGATTTCATGAAGCCTGACTGATCAGAATTTATAACTTTGGGAAGAATCATCATTAATGTGTTAAATAGAGAAATACGCAGGCAAAAACACTTAAAGAAAAGAGGGGAAAAAGCACTAACTTTTCAGCAGGTACTAGTAATCGTTTGCATCTAGTTTGCATCTTTTTTAGGAAAACCCCAAAACTGTAAGAATAATCTTTCTTCAGAAACACACGTCTGGCTGTAAAATGTTGTTGTGGAGGAAACAGAGCGGCTCCTCTACAGCTGATGTCCGACATTGATTCAGTCGATCCCTAGTCGACCCGTCCGGCCTCAAGTTAGTTATGAAAACAATAACGTCTGGAAGAAGAAAGCGACTCCTCAGTCGACCCTGTGCTCTACGTTTGATCAGCTTTAACTACAGCTCTGTTTTCTTCTTCTTCTTCTTATGGAGACTCACATTTGAGTTTATTATTGAACCCAAGGTTTGGATGTGGTCTCTAGTGACTAAGCTGTTATTGTGGTCTCTCAGTTGAGTCAGGACTAGTTTATGTCTATTATGCTCGGTGACTTGACTAGGGGCCGTTTTATTCAGTCATTTGGGGACAGAATAGGGGTGGGCAAACACTGTAATGTTTACGATGTTTCATGTGTTTGTTTTATTAGCTCAACTCTATGCTGTCTTATTTTCAAAACAATCCTTTCATTTTCTTTTCTTTCTCCCTGTTTTATTCTTATCATTTGTGTTTAGTGGTGTTTCTCATGGTTGGTTCACTTCACTCTTTCACTGCTGAGTGTAAAATATTCTCTCTGACCCACAATGAGTTATTGTTAGGCGACCGTTATTTTAGAACGTTCCCTTTGTTGTTTCCATGGCGACGCGTCATGATTGTCACGTGACACACCGCAGCCACTACAGCGCTGTATGACAGACGTATCGCTTTCATTTAGTTTTTCCTTTTTAATTCAAATTATTTACACACTTGCTTACCATGTCTTCATCTGATATTCCGATTTATGAATACGTGTAAGTGAGTGTGTTTTGCCGTTTTAAAACCTTTATAAATGATCTGGATCGTGATCTATAATGTGAGATGGCGCCGCCATGTTTGTTCTCGCTGTCGTTCAGAGAGTCCTGTCACCCGGATGTACAGCACATAAATTCACCAGTTTCTCCTGAAATACATGAAAGTAAGTGTCTGGTGAACTGGGAAAGGAATGGAGTGAATTATATTGTTACTTACACTATGTGTATCTGATATAAATTAAACACGTCGGCAAATTATACTTCAATGGATTGTTATTGCTGCTTCCAAAGACATCCGTGTGTATTTTACAAACTCTACATGTATTGTTTTACTAGTACTTATGTGTATTTAAATGTCTGAAACCTGTATAAACCTGTCGTAATTAAGTCTATAATTCAGTGCTCAAATGATAAATCAAATGCTCAAACCAACATACTATAGATACTGAATTTGGGGTTTTCATTAGTTGTCAGTTATAATGATCAAAATTAAAAGAAATAAACACTTGAAATATATCAGTCTGTGTGGAATGAATGTATACATTGTAGCATCTGGACCAATCAGACATACAGTTATTTGTTACATTTAACAAATAATCTTTAAAACCAACAACCCAGCTATATGCTGGAGTTTTGAAGACAACCCCCCCCAAAGCAACGAACACCCCAAAAGGGCTTAGTTGCCACGGTGACTATCTGATAAGAGGTTTTATTGCTTCAAGGAATGCCCATCTGCCCATGCTACATTTGCCATAGGAAAGACACAATGCCTATAGACTCTTTCCTATTCATTCCCAGACAAACCTTTCTTTGACCTTCCTATCACACATAGCCCAGGTCATTGTGTACAGTATTACTGCATTGTATTTTAATTTTGTCTGTTGTATTTTTATTTGTCTTTCTACTGTTTTATGCATGCGTTATGATAGATGACTAGTTGTATAAAGCACCTATGTCATGTTTGGTCTCTTTTAATTCGTATGTTGATGATCTAAAAGATGGTGTAAATTAGATGTTGATACCTATGCAACATATTAGTGTTTTAAGAAACCTAGTAGTTTTTGCATCAACACCCAGTCGAATTACATATGCAAAATACCATGCTCACGGACAAAGAGTCATAAACTTTCTCTCCAAAGGTGAAAGTTACCATTGGTTCATGGACCTCCTGGAGGCGCAGCCTCCAGAGAGCTTAAAGGCAAATGGTTGACCGCCTCCCTAGTTCTTCCCTCTCTTCACTCTCTTCACTCGTCTGCAACATCTACCGATTGCTGCCCGTGTGGAGGAACCCACGGGGAGCCTGAGCCGGCACAGGGCGTGCCTGGCAGGCCCGACAGGCCCAACACTGGCTCTCGACCACTAAGAGCCAGACACTTCCACTCAACTCCTGAATTCATTTTCATGACTCGCCTCAGTCAGTCAGTGGTTCTTTTAGAACCTAAGAAGATGAGCTAGAACTCTTCAGGACTTCCCTAAGCACGCGCCAGGCCTTGCGGCCTTGTCTTTCCATTCCCCAAGGATCACAGGACTTCAGCTGAGTCCCTCTCAGCTCTTGGTTCTTCTTCACTTTTCACATGGGATGAAACTCCCAGTCACCATCGAGTCAGAACATCTTTGGAGTTCATCACTCTTCGGACCCAGAAGAACGTGATCACGATTCCAAAACCACCACTGCTCCAACCATCAAGACCTTCACCAGAGACTGCATTTGGACACTTGTTCAACGACCAAGGCAATGCAAGTATCGTACATTTAACTAAACAATACAGAGGTTTAGTATAAGCTGTAGACAGCACTGATGGTTTCACAGCAGGTGGTTAACTGACTTTTTTTCCATAGCTTCATGTTCCTTCTCTCTCTCTAACTGCTTCTCACTGACCCTTCCCCATGTATGAGTGATTTCATGTTTGTTTGTTTAGATTAGTTATGTGTTAGTCCTTCGTTAATAAACTATTGTGCACAAATTACATGAGTTTTGATTCTGATTCTGCCTTGCAAATTAATGTCCCTTTACGATTCCGATTCGAGCTACTTGCTCTAATGCAATGGTACTTTAAGAAAGTTATTTTCTGTGGCCAAGAAAATATCATTTCTTAGAGTTGATATAAAGATTATACTGAATGTTCGCTGAGCGAACAGATTAGTTGATGGAAAATTGATTCTGCTACAGTTACTACTGGCAGCTGATATAAGTAATTGTAATTAATCATAATTAATTGTAATTATTTATATATATTTCCCTTTGAGCTAAATTCGCTACAACATTATACAAGTTTCACTTCTTGAATGGAATTAGTGAAATAAATCAACTTTTTGAAGATAGTCTAATTATATGACCAGCACCTGTAGAATAGAATAGAGTAGAATAGAAAGAGATGCAGGGATGTATTAGGATGGAGGTGGTAACAAATAAATGTAAGGTTATTGCACATATTTTTATTGCACAATGGGGGGAACATGTTAATAGGGTGGATTGCCTGGGTCAGAAAATGTTCTTGTGCCTTGTTTCATATAGGGAAGCACTGAAAGTTTAAAGTATTAAAACCATAGTCAAAAGTTCATCATGTACATGTTCTGTAGACTACTGTTTTTTGTTCATGGTATTTCAGCTGCAACATAATGTTTTGCAAAAAGACAAAAAAAAAAGATATCTTAATGTTTGAATACATTGTTTGGAATCTAAACTAGGAATCCATACGAATTGATAAGCAGAATCAAAATGGCTAAAATATTTAAATGATACCCAACACTAGTCCACATTGTCCTGCTATATTTTATGTAGATTTAGTTTTGTTTTAGCAAGTATTTTACAGATTTACCCAGAGAAAAACAGATTATGCAACAAACATAAACTCTTTCATGCAGTGAATTGATAAAATATCAATGTGTTATATTGCCTCTTTAATGCAATAGCCAATATGTTGACGGTTTTAAATTGATCAAAACATTTGAAATATCAGAGTCTGATGGGTTGGTGTATCTCTAGTTACATACAAGCTTTGTTTGATTATATTAAGAAACGATCTTCATGTTAATGTGTATTTTCTTCACATTTTTTCCATATTAGACAAATACTGTTCTTCATTAGAGTTTAGTCAAGAACTCATGCACCAGATTCCCAAATTGAGTGAGGCTGGTGGTTTTCAGCTTTTAAAGACACAAAGCTGCACCAGGACAAAAATTCTGGAACCCATCCCATGTCCAGATGAAGGCTACACTCCTGAATATTTGTGCTCTGATTTGTCGAAATAGGAGCTGCAACAATTTATATAAAACCACTGCAAAAAGATCTGAATACAGAAGTAAGTGTTTATAAAAACTCTATAAAATGAGAATTGAATAATTTCAGAAATTTGTGATATTTTGCAGAATAATCAAGTGCTTTTTTCATACAACTTTGCACAAAGGGTAAGTTTGTGATTGATAAAGTTTCATGTTGAGACTGATTACCAATAAATGTGAGATGTGTTATAACACAGCCACTTTTGGTCATGCGGTCTACACTATTGAGCTGATTAGTTGAATCAGGTGTGATAGATGAGGGAGACATACAAAATGTGCAGGGCTGGGGGTACTTCAGGACAGGTTTGACAACCACTGACCTAGAAATATTATTTATATTTTATAAGTGCCCACAGACAGGATGAGAGTAAGTAAATGATGAATTTTCATTTTTGGCCCCACAGTCCCTTTAACACTCTCACTGCATTTCTGTTGTATTTATGCCTTTGTAATCTAAGCCTGTTTTTGACAGGTTGCTGTAGGACAAGTGTCTGGAAATGGGCCACCAGTAGTCTGTTTGTATTGTAGCAACAGCATTCCCATTCTTGAAAGTAGCAGCAGAGCAGGAAGCAGCAACAGCATTCTCAGCAGATTCAGCAGGTCTAATTCAGATTAGACCGTTAGCATCGAGCGAGATGTGGAGTGGAGTGTTCCTTTAAAGAAATAGTGAAAAAAAAAATTCTCATTGTACATTTAACTTTTTTTTTCTGCAGAATATAGACCCCCAGTTTCACAGACACACCTTAAGCCATGTGATATATCAGTGCCTTTGTTGTGTCTCAAGATGAACACCACTTTTTTTTTTCTCGCAAGACTGTGGCCTTAAAGAAGAACTCCACTTCCAGAACAGCAATTCACAAATAACGTACTCACCCCATTGTTATCCAAGATGTTCATGTCTTTCTGTCTTCAATCTTGAAGAAATTATGGTTTTATTTTTCACCATATAATGGACTTCATTGGTGCCCTGATTTTGAACGTCCAAAATGTAGTTTAAATGCGGCTTCAAAGGGCTCTGAACGAGCACAGGCTACATGAGCTTTTGGCTACATGGGATGCGCGTTCACGACAGTACATACTGTTGAATCACGTCGAAAGGTCATTTGGGACACAGGCGGAACCACAGACTGTGTTTACAAAGCGAATGCGCAAAGACTAATAAAATACAAGTAAGTCAACGAGGTTTACAAACAAAAAAATGAGGATGGACGATTCTGAAGTTGTAGGAGAAAATAAGATGGAGTTTTCGCCATACTGAGTACACAGACGATGAACTTAGACGTGATTCGCAGTAGTGACGGGAAGTTCGGATCATTTTACTGACTCTGATCTTTGAGTCTCTTTTTTTTCCGAGTCATTTTGTTCATTTTAGCAAAACATAATTAAAATGATATGTGTTACTTCCATAATGTAACGGATATATATATAAATATATATACTCGTTTAAAGAAGTGATTATTTTTGAGGTACTTTTATTTTGACGAGTGGTTCAGTTTTTGTGTGTGCCAAAAGAGCAGCGGAGAGAGCCGAAGAAGAGCGCATTGTATTTATCTGGATTTGCTGCACGTCTATTAGTGGAATTACGGTACGGAGACACTAAGCGGCCAAAAAAGCTGACGAACATCTATAATTCAGCGGTTAAAATTTAAATGTGCTAGAAAACAGGGAAAAAGTATTTACAAAACGTATATATTGTTCATTATAGAAAATACAATTATATTACTTTCGAATACATTATACTGTGAAGTTTTCTGAAAAAATAAAGTTTGTTAAAATACATTCTAACACTTAATGTTTGCTCCTTTTTTTTCTACATGCATTATTAAAATTTCTTATTAAAAGTTACCATGAACATTTCAATAAATTATTTTTCTGAACAATCATGTCTCTATCTGTGTTCTATGTTTTAGTGTAGAATTTGCACAGAAAATGAATGGCAGTCTGTCACAATGCATTATATAGCATTATATATGCAATATATTGTTATATTCTGTTATGTATCCTTTAATTATGTCGATGCTGATAGCCTTGTGGGCAGAACGCCAACATACAACGCTGATGCGTTCCAGGCGTCTCGAGTTTGAATCCCCACTCAGGGATAACGATGAAAGGGAAAATGTTTTTTTATCATTTATCAAAAAAAGTCTTCAGAGTTAACAGGAAAATTTCTATTCATACTTTTTCAGAATGCCCATGACTCTGTCTGTGTTAACTTCTTAGCTTAGAATTTTAGAGAAAAAGAAAAGCAAAGTCTGTGACATTGCACTGACCATTCTTTCACATTTATACACGCATTATTTAAATTCCTTCAAACTTGACAGCAAGATTTCTATTCATACTTCTTCAGAATGCCCAACACTCTGTCTGCATCAAGTTTCACGTGATTTCACAAAAGATTTGTACAGAAAATGAATGGCAATTTGTCACAATGCATTATATAGCATATATATTGTTATATTCTCTTATATATCCTTCAAAGATGTCGATTACTTAATCTATGAATCATATAGAATGTTCATTAGTTGCTGATGAAGTGATCATTAATAAATGGTTTAGTTCTTCATACGTTTTTTATAAACTCGTGATTATCTCTGCATTAGTTCAGCATGAATTAATGCATATTTGTGCACACAAATTGTAAAGTGTTACCCAAATCTTCTTAACTACTGTTCTGACCATTTTCTATGTCAATAAGGCAAGAGGCTAAAAGTCTTTTGAAAATGTATTTATTGTAAGAAAGGTCAACAGTCATACAGATTGGCGGTAGAAAACGACAAGCACTTTGATTTTGTATAGAATCATAATGCATCATCAACCCTTTTAAGATATCTATCTCCTCAAAAGAGATTGAGACAGGCTCACAGCTCAGTATTTAGAGTGAAAATATACATTTCAAGGTAACAAAATCCCTCATCCAACCAATGAAGTGGTTGTATTACATAACCCCATGCTAACACTTGCTAAACCGTTGATGTCTCAAGGCTTGTTCATTCCTGGTACACAGTCTCTCTGAGATGTTCCCTTACCAATGCAGCAGTCACCTATAGAAATCCTTTCACTCTAACACAATATCCCAACCACTGTGTGCTGCTTACTAGCTAATGATTATACTTCAAAAGATAATTGTTAGGAAGGTTTATTAATGTAATCAATGTGTTATATGTGTGATGTTTAGTGGATTAACTTTAGTACAAAGACACAAGGAGACCAGGTGGCATGCTACTCGACATTTTTATCTCTCTTTTTCTATACCTCTCTCTTACAGGGTACGCCAGCATATCTTAACAATAATAATACAACTCTCACACATCACATCTCCCCTCTTAAGAAATAAATTCCCTTACAGACTAACAACTACACATTTACTATTATAATTATTTTCTCAATTACCCACTCCCTTAACTTACTCTTGGTGTCACAACCTATTAACTATAAACATCTTTTTTTTTTTAACTCCTCTTTAAAGTCTTTATGGAGAATAGAGCTTTGGTGGCTTAATCAGTCTTTCCCATCTTGACCTTTTGACCTGAACTTCCATGTCCGCAACTGGTGTCACAGGTCTTTTCACTGGTGACAGTGCAGGTGATTGCACCGAAGTATTACTCTCTGCAAACTCGCTGTTGTCTGAAGAACACTCATCCAACTCAACAGAGCTTGGTTTCGAAAATGTCACTTCTCTGGTTTTCAGCAAGTCTCTCCGATTTCTTCTGAAGACGTTTCTGTCAGGCCTTTGAATCACAAACGATCTCGGTTTTTCATGCGACCTTAACACAATTGCTGGTTGCCAGTTGTTCTTGACTTTCACCCTCACTTTTTCTCCAGTTGCAATAGGTGGTAACTGTTTTGCTCCACAGTCAAAGTAACTTTTCTGTTTAAGCTGTCTGTCCTTAATGTCTTTATGTACATATCTGTACAGTTGTGGTCTCAACAGCTTTGTTGATGTAGGCAATTTTGTTTTCAATCTTCGACCCATAAGCATCTGTGCAGGAGACAGTTTCACACCATCCATAGGAGCATTTCTGTACTCCAAAAAAGCAATATAAGGATCTCTCTGGCTCTCTTGTGCTTTCTTTAACAGGTTCTTGACTGTCTGGATTGCTCTTTCACTTTGTCCATTTGCCTGAGGAAATCCAGGACTAGATGTGGTATGTCCAAACTCCCAGCTTTCTGTAAATGCCCTGAATTCGGCACTTGAAAATTGTGGACCATTATCCGACACCACTTCCTCCGGGATTCCATGTCTCGCAAAGATTGACTTAAGAGCTGTCACCACATGTTTGCTCGATGTTTGTGTGAGTTTAGCAATCTCCGGAAACTTTGAAAAGTAATCCACACACATCAAGTATTCCTCTTGATTGAAGTGGAACAAGTCAACACCGACTTTCGCCCATGCTCTGTCTTGTATGTCATGACAGATGAGTGGCTCTTTGGTGTTACTCCGTCTGAAAGTATTACAGATAGCACACTTCAACACAACATCCTCAATTTGCTTCGCCATGCCGGGCCCTTCTCTTGCATCTCTTGCTCTCTCTTTGCACTTGACAATACCAAGATGTGACTCATGAATTCTTTGAAGCATGTCTGCTCTCAAGCTTTGTGGAACTACGATTCTCCAATTCTTGAAGAGTAATCCATCAGAACAGGTAAGTTCTTCTCTGTAAGTCCAGTACTTTCTTATGTCTGCTGGAACTTCTCTTATGTCATCAGGCCACCCTGACTGAACTACATTCACGACTTGTTGCAGTTCTGCATCTTGTATTGTTGCTGTTCTGAATGTTTCCTGCTTTTCCTTGGAGATTGGCAAACACACTGACAGTGTATGAACTTGTAACTCATCTTCCAGTAGTGATTCCACTTGTTCTTTTAAGTACGCTCGACTCAGGGTATCTGCTATGTACAATTCCTTTCCAGGCTTGTAACTGACCCGTATATCATACAGCTGTAATCTCATCAGCATTCTTTGCAGTCTCGGAGGAGCTTTTTGGAGAGATTTTTTGAAAACGGTCTCCAAGGGCTTATGATCCGTCTCCACTTGTACTGTTTTTCCATAGACATACTGATGGAACTTCTCGCAGCCATAGACAATTGCTAAGAGTTCTTTTTCTATTTGGGCGTATCTTTTCTGACACTCAGTAAGAGACCTTGAGCCGAATGCTACCGGATGTCCTTCTTGCAGTAACACTGCTCCAAGACCTTCAGCGCTTGCGTCCACTGACAGCATTATCTCTTTGTTGACATCAAAATACTTTAACACTGGAGTGTTACTCACAAGTGACTTCAGTCTTTCAAAGCTCTTCTGTTGTTCTGACTCCCAATGCCATGCTACATCTCCTTCCAGCAGTTTCCTCAATGGCGCACTTAAGTCTGACATGTTCGGAATGAACTTGGACAGATATTGAAGCAGTCCTAAGAATCTCATCAGTGCAGCTTTGTCCTGTGGCTCTGGCATGTTCTGTATTGCTCTGACTTTTCCGTTGTCTGGCTTCAATCCTTCTGCCGTCAGTACGTGTCCTACATAGCTGACTTCAGTCATCCTGATCTTGCACTTGGTTTTGTTCAATTTTAGATTAATGTCTCTGATTCTGTCCAACAGCTTTCTTAGTCTCTTGTCGTGTTGTTCCATGTCTTCACCCCACACCAGAATATCATCTACTATGTTCACGACTCCATCTAAGCCTTCCAGTCTTTGTGCAATGCACTTTTGAAATACTTCTGGAGCTGACACAATGCCAAATGGAAGTCTCAAAAACCGGTATCTTCCAAAAAGAGTGTTGAATGTACATAGTTTAGAGCTCACTTCATCCAACTGTACTTGCCAAAATCCATGATTGGCATCAAGTACTGAGAACACTTTAGCATTTGGCATCTCCGCTACAATTTCTTCAATTGTACACAACGGATAATGTTCTCTCTTGATGGCTTTGTTAAGATCTTGTGGATCGATGCAGATCCTGAGTTTCTCTGGCTTCAATACTGTAACCATACTATTGACCCAATCAGTAGGCTCAGTTTGCTTCACAATAACTCCAAGATCTTCCATTCGTTTCAGTTCCATTCTGACCTTCTCTTTTAGAGCTATGGGTACTTTTCGTGGTGCATGAATGACTGGAGCAACATCTGGGTTTAGCTGTATGTGATGCAGTCCTGGTACACATCCTAAACCAGTAAACACATCTTGATATTCACTCAGAATGTCAGTTTGATTTTTGTTTTCTACTTTGTACACTCTTTTAATCAATCCAAGTTTTGAGCATGCTTCTCTTCCCAGAATTGCTGGTGAATCTTCTTCTACAATTTGAAATTCCAGATCAAACTCAGTGTCTTTGTATCCACACTTAAGCCATACTTTACCCTTTGTCTCCATCGTGTGGCCAGAATATGTAACTAAAGTGCAGTTTGACTTCTTTAAAGTTGTTGTCTTGTTAGAAGTTTTCTCAAAATCTTTAAATGACAACACATTGCACTCTGCTCCTGTATCTAGCTTAAAGGTAAGTAGACTATTGTTTATGCTGAATTCTTGTGTCCATTTCTTGGTTTCACTTTCCATTGTAGAGACTGTATACATGTGTGGAAGCCATTTGCTAGCTTTTTCCTCACTTTGTTCAATTTCAATGGTACCAATAAATAATTCAGCATCTTGTTGTTCTATCTCATGTACTTTTTTCTCAAATCTTGTTTGTTTGTCCTTTTTCTGCTGAGTTTTGCACATGCGGCTAAAATGATTCTTCCTCGAGCACTCATTACAAATTTTCCCATATGCCGGACACTTCCTTGGCTCATGTACATACCCACATCTTGTGCACTCATCTTTCTCTTTCCTTGTGTGCTTGATATTCACTTGTCTGGCCGACTTTGTCTTCGTGATTTTGTTCACTGCCACTTCTGCTTCTTCATGCAGCACTTTCAAGTGGCTTTGTGTTATTTCGTTTGCACGACAAATATCCACAGCCTTTGCTAGGTTCAGATCTGTTTCTCTGAGAAGTCTAGCTCTCACAGTGTCATTGTTAACACCACAGACAATGCGATCTTTAATCAAGTCATCATTTAATCTTCCAAACTCACAATCTTTTGCCTTATTTTTTAAGTCAGTCACGTATGCATCGATGGTTTTGTTCGGTCCCTGTGCTCTCGTGAAAAACATATGCCTCAGATATGTAATATTCTTTCTTGGCTCACAGTATTCTCTAAAGTTTTCTTTGAGCACTTCAAAATCATCCACATCATCATCAAAGTCCATGGTATTAAATACCTTTATGGCGTCATCTCCCGCCACATGAAGAAATGTCGCACATTTTACCTTGTCACTCTTTTCTGCAATGCCCGTTGCAATGAGATACAGATCAAACTTTTGAAACCACGTTCGCCAGTTTTCCGCCAGATTTCCTTCAAAATGCAAACTGTTAGGAGGTTTTAACTGATCCATAGTTTTCTTCTGACACCATGTGATGTTTAGTGGATTAACTTTAGTACAAAGACACACGGTGTCACGTATCCTTATTGTCATCGTGTGTTTATGTTGTGATTTCACCATGTGCTCCCTGGACTCAGCCCTCTCGTCACCCTAGTCACGCCCTCCTTGTTTCTTCCTGAGTGTTTCATTGTCTTCACCTGTGTATGTTCTGATTAGTTTGTGTATTTAAGTTCCACCTTGTGTTTAGTTCGCTGTCGGTCTTTGTTGTTGCATATTGTTGATTAGTGTGTTTCTACGTGTGTGGATATCGCTCTGTGTTCCTGTCTGTTCCTCGTGAAAGTAATTAAAATTAGATTTGTTCCGTACGTTGTATCCTGTCTTCCATCCAGCACCAGCAACCGTGACAGAAAGACCGACCTTATAAAAAGAAGATGAGTTGGGCTGAGGACGCTTTGTGGAGACTACGGCAGGACGGTCGTGAGTTGGAACGGTATGTGGAGGAATTCATCGAGCTCTCCCACCAGGTAGGCTGGCACGAAACTTCTCTTGGCGCTGTGTTTGTTTTGGGGCTGGATGATGAGACAATACGCTGCGAGCTTCCCACTTGTAGTTTCCCCTTGATCGAGCTAATCAATCTGATTCTCTATTTAAACGGATCTGATTTTGAAGTAGAAGAAGTTCAGAGTCCGATTAGGTCTCATCCTCCAGTCTCCTCCCAGACACAGCGCAACGCGCCCGCCTGCCCTAAGCCGAGAACCTCCACATACCGTGTCAACGGCTCGAACCGTCAGCCCAGTCCCAAATCCCCAGTCACCCTCCAGAGCTCCACCGCTGTCCTCAGCCCGATGCGGCCGGCCTCATCCCCGCGCTCTAATCCGCCGGCCACCGCCCAGAGCCCTGTCCCTCGGGCCGCCACGCCAGCGTCTGCTCGCAAGATGGCCGCCACGCCAGCGTCTGCTCGCAAGATGGCCGCCACGCCAGCGTCTGCTCGCAAGATGGCCGCCACGCCAGAGTCTGCTCGCAAGATGGCCGCCACGCCAGAGCCTGCTCGCAAGATGGCCGCCACGCCAGAATCTGCACGTAAGATGGCCTCCGTTCCTGAGCCCCCGGCCAAGATGGCCTCCGTTCCTGAGCCCCAAGCCAAGATGGCCCCCAAGCCTGAGTCCCCAGTCATGATTGCTGAAATGAACATTATGGACAGGGCAATCCCACTGGAGTTCACTGCTCCTATTATCTCCCCTAATTCTCCTGAGCCTCCGCTGGTTC